>VYXD01013436.1:131776-176882 GCA_013397195.1 Hylia prasina | reverse complement strand
GCCGAGGGAGCCGGGCTGAGCCCCCGCGCCGCTGCCCGGCGGCCGCAGCGGCCCCCATGGACTTCTATGAGGCGCATCCCTCCGGCAAGGTGGACTTCGGCAGGTAAGGGCGGGTGCCGGCGAGCTCGGCTGCGGCGACTCCGGAGTAGCCGAAACTGGGTCCTGAAAGAGTTAAAGTGAACTCGAGGTCTGTGTATTCTGTAACTTCGTGGTGTTGAATATGAGACATCGCCTTCAAGCGGATGCCAGGCTGTGTTTAAGGACTCGGGTCTGTTGCTGCTTTTGTCACCGTTTCCATCTGCTGGCAGTGGCCGTGGACACCTGAGTGCCAGAAAATGGGGTAACTCTGAAGTGATTTGATTTGAAGAACCGATTTTAACATTTCTATACTTTGAACGATCAGTGGCTCAAATGCACTCCTTTCCTAGGGAATGTGTAGGATTTTAAACCCAACTTTTTGTTTCAACATGCTACTTTCTAGGAAGGGGACTCCAATGCAGCAGGTCACTAACTCATGTGTGTGATTAGGATTTTTATAGGTGTTTTTATTTCCAATGACAGATGAGGCCGTAGCATCATCTACAGATGAGGCTGTAGTTTGGGTACGTGCACTTTGCTTTTCTGGCATGCAGATGCCAGTGACAGAAATGCTCGATGCTGTCTCAGCATTAGAGGTGTGCTCTGTGCAGGAGCGGGCACAGCATGGCTGGGCAGCTCTGAACGTCACCGGGTAAATTGCAGGGTGAGAGACAGATCGGCTGGTCCTGGATCAGTGAGGGAAGGAAGAATAGTTTCTGTGGTCTGAACACAGAACATCACAGGCTGGGGAAGCCTCACAGGTGAAGAATCTCTGCTTTTTGTAGTATTCCTGTGCTTCCACTGTGGTCATGTGGAAAGTAAAATTAGGAAATTATTAGAACTGCTGTATGAAGCTTAATTTTCTGCCTCTGCTGGACTTCTACTACTTTGTGAGCAGATCAGCATGCCAGTTAACTTATAAAACTTAGGGAAAAAGATATGTTTGCCTTCTCTTATTAATATGCTCTCATTTTCCTGAAAGAACTGTGGTTCTCCTATAGGAGTGAGTTCCTGCCAAACACTGTGCTTTACTTGATAATTCTGTAGATAACTTTTTCTGTGCTTTTTTTAGGTAGGTGGGTTACCTGTCAGGCAATGTGCATTGAATTTGAGTGTTTCAATGACAAAAAAAATCACAGAAAAATACATAGATCTTGCATTCTCTAGGCTTCTGGTTAGTTGATAGTTTTTGTTCTCAGTATTTTTGGTTCTCTGATGATTTTCCCTTCTCATGTGAGTATTGTGTTGCTGGAGGGAATTAGCTTAGTGGTCTTGTGAGTTCAGCAAAGCTGACTTGGCCCTTTGGCTTGGTGGGGATGGATCAAGGTAACTGCACCCACGTTACTTCAGCTGCCTTTTTCTCTGTGAGTGAGTTTAACTGGAGGATTTTCCCATTTGCTATGGATATTTAAGGTTTCTTTTATTGTATTGTATAAGAGCAGGAGATTGTACTGCGTCCCTAAAGAAAATTCTGCTTTGTCTTCTGTGGGTCACCTCACTTCTGATAGAAGATAGCTGTCCTCAATACCGGAGGTATCTGCATTTGGGTGTCTGTGTCAGTGTATACAGAAATAAGTATGAAGACCTAAAGAAAGGGCTTGGTGCAAGAACTGGTCTCTTTTGTCATTTTTGTTTGCTCTTCTTTCAACTACATAATACTGATTTATAGCCAAGAAGTGCTCTTATGAGTCCTGGAAACTCCCACTTGCTTTCAGTGCCTCCAGCTCAGCCAGGCTGTCCGGTGGCAGCTCGGTGGGGTGACTTGTGTAACTGATAAAGCATCGAATGCGTAATTTGCTTTGCAATCTTTTTGGTAGAAGGTGGTGATAAATGTAGGATACTGCTAAGCTGCTTAGAGTGATTAGATTATTTCACAACTTTCTATTTCACAACTTTTTGTATTTGTGGTATATTTCAGTCTCGGAATGGGTTTGGGTAAATAGATGAAAAGGAGGATTCCCTACTAGGAAATGGATGTGAAGGTGGTGGGGGGTTTTTTGTGGGGTTAGTTGTTTTTAAATAATTACTTTTCTATTTTAACTATGGGAAATTCACTAAAAATGTCAAGTTTGGGATTATTAAGGAAAATAAAAAAGCCTCCCCTTCTCCCCCAGTCCATCTGCAGTAAACTGATGTTAAACTTGCACTGGAAAGAAAACTGAATTGTTCCAAAAGTCAGATTTAAACGTTAGCTTGAGCTGACTTAAAAGATGAAGCATATGTTTTACCAATAGAACAAAAAAAAACCTAAGTTGTCTAGGCTGTCAGGACAACATTTTCTACACATATTGCTTTTGTCTGTGAACAGAATGTCCAAGTGGTTTTGTATTTTGATGGTTCCCAGCAATCTCCAAATGTTCAGAGTAAACATATTTACATATATGTATACTATAGCACAAGGGGAATAACTCAGTTTTTTCCCTTTTCTTCACTCATTTGAGTGTGTTTCAAACTCGTGTGCTGGATTATTTCAGCAGTAACCAGGCAGTAAGTGGGGTCTTTTTTTCCTCTTCTCAGAAAAAAACACTGCCAAATTGATTTGAACTCCCTTTACCAATTTCCCTGTGTCATCTCTAACTAATCAGTAGCTTCTAGGTGGTGTTTTTAGGTAAATTCTGAGAGTGAAGACACTTGACAGTACCGGAGAAAAAAGGTATTTCATTAATGCACATTTTCTAGTTTCACATGACTGGATCAGGTTGTAGCTTGGCAGTATTACATAGGATGTGCTGGAGGCTTTGTAGGTAGTTGGCTAGAAAGTGAGTAACTCTTTCTGGGTTGGATTCAGAGCATGAGCAGGTCAGTTGTGCTCTTACATGGCTTTGTCTCCTTATAGAGGCTAGTGTAATCCATCTGAGTTTGGTCGAAGTAATCCTGATTTACTCTGAGCATGAGTGAGATAGAATTAAGTTTCTGGGCTTTTTGTGTTGACTAATCCTTGCAGTACACTGAATCAGAATATGAACCCCATGAAACTGGGGCAGCTAATTTTGAAGAACTTTAGGAATGTTTCTCATGTGTTCTAACAGGTGGCTTTTTTTTTTTTATTTCTTCTTAATGATTCAAGTAAAAGACCCGTGTTGGTTCTTCAGAATGACTCACTCTACTCTCAGAGACGTCCTTACACCAATGAAGATGAGGCCTGGAAAACTTTTCTTGAAAATCCCCTCACAGCAGCTACCAAAGCTATGATGAGCATCAATGGGGATGAAGACAGTGCAGCTGCCCTCGGACTGCTCTATGATTACTACAAGGTAGATTGGTGTGGGTTTGCTCTGGTAGCCAGCAGTGCTCGTGTTCCACCTGTGGAAAAGGTGTCATTTGCTAGAGGATTTTACAGAAGCTGTGAACAGATCACAAGGACTTTAAACAATGTGGGTTTTAAATTGAAAAAACCCTATGTCTCTTGTTCTGAAAATTTGTTTTATTTTTAGCTCTGGAAAATAAGATCCCTGGATCTTGATGTAAAAGTTAAGCGTTTTGCTAATTTGCAGCTTGGGTAGCACTTTCTGTTGACCCCAGGTTCTGCAAGAGGCAATGTGTTATGGAAATAGTCATAAAGAATGACACTTTAGGACTATATCCCTGTCTGACTATAAATATACATGGAGAATGGAACTCCTTTTGCTCACATGATCCCTATTCTGGTGGAGCTTTTGCTTTTCCTGGGGCTTCCTTGTGTTACTTTAGGCTCAGCTGATACTAAGATACCATTACAGGGTTTTGTTGGTATGTGGGGCAGAAGTGTCCACCTGCAAGAGTTGCTGTCTGCATCCCTCTAACCCTCAGTGAGCTTCCACTGCTGTAATCTGTTAATTCTTTGGTATCAGTGATTGTCTTCCCCAGTGCTTGTGGTCTTCTCAGAGACATGTGCCTTCCTAGGTGCTCACAGCTGAGCTGAGCAGTCAGAGAACATTCTAGTCTGCATGGGGTGCATTTTGCTGAGGTTTGTTTCCTGAATACCAAAAGTATAAGCTAGGGTAGTTATCTGTAGCCAGGTCAGTGGAGACCAGCAGGCATTTCCAGGCAGGGAGGGGTCCTGCTTGTGTTGAGACGCCTGTGTTATGGTGGTGTGGCTCACCAGGTGGAGATGCCTGTTTTTTCTTTGCTGAGCATGCAGGAAGGCCAGGAGGCTGACTTGGCTCTCCTGCCTGGCACTTTGGCTTGTGTCTTTTAACAGTAGTGAGTGCAGTTGCCAGTTTCAGTTACATTCTTCAAGCACTAGAAGAGATTGCCTGGTGCAGACAAAACCCGTGCCTGCCCTTTCAAGAGTTGAACATGTCTTACATATCAAAATATTCTTGTAATGCTTAATATGGAGATTAACACTCCACACACACATGACAAAATGCCACAGACTCACTGATGTGAATGTTATTCAGCTAGTTTTGTGAGAAAACTGCCTTTCTGCTTTGTACTTGTGCTTGCTATGCTTTTGGAAAAAAAACAAAAAATAAAAAACAACAACATGCTTTCACCAGTTTTAATCCACAAGGTCAATTTTGATTTCTAAACCTGTAGATTACAAAAAGAATGTTGATGTTGATCCTTCATGCTCGGCAAAGCAGAGGGGATTTGCTGTACATTAATGCCTAATTCAGGGTTTCCTCTTATGTTTGGGTATCCGTGGGTGTACAGAAAAAATTGGTGGAAGAACAGGTACGCTACACACTTGGGTAAAGCAGAATGGCTGGAGGTTGAAAGATTTATTGAGGGCTGTTGAGGAGTAATGTTATAGAGGGATGACGTCGAGGCATTTCTGATACACTCCTTCTGCATATTAAAGGGAGCTGATGTGATCACCTTCCTATAAAAAAAAAACAAAACAGTAAAACCAGAAAACTTTTGTTTCCTTCCATTTGACTACTGGGCTTGCTTAACTGTGGTTAATAAGGCCTTATAGGAAACAGATTTTTGTTAAAAATTCTTTTGGGAGTGTTGGCCAAATGCAGCTTGGAAAACCCTTCTTTTTTGGTGACTAGGTAGTGTTGGCTTCCCAGCAGTCTTCAGCTAGAGGTTCTCCAAATTTTGATGGTTACTGTGGGAAATCTAACAGTTCTGGTGTTTCTGGGGATTCCAGGTCATGTGTAGGAATGAGGACATAGTTTTCAGGTGGGGCTGTGTAGAGAAGAGCACTGTTTGTGCTGGTGTGCCCTCAGCCTTCACATTCTGAAGTGGTGGTTCCTCACCCTGGACCCAGGCTGGCAAATGCAGGCAGGATTTGGTGAAGGAGAGTGGTGTACACTCTGTACATACACCAGAAGATGTTTGCTTTGCTTGTTCAGGAGGCGTGATGAGAGTGACAAAAGTCCTGGGCCTTACGTGTGGGTTGGCAGGAGAGCTTGTGTGAACTTGCTGTGTGGCTGAGGGGACCTGAGCACCATGGACTTGTGCCAGCAGCTGCACAAGCTGTTTGGGTTGCTGGTCTGCTGATTATGTGCTCCACGTAAGGAACTGAGCCACCACAGCTCCAAGAGTTCACCTTCTCCTGTGTGCCTTGGCCTTGCAGTGCAGCCAGGAAAATGGCATGTATGTGAGCATTGATTGATGTTGTTTTTTCAGGGCAAATCCTGTCTGTGGCATAAAATACAAGGAGCAATACTGGGCTGTCTAAAATCCAGAGTGGTGGTTACATTTTGTTTATAAAAAGTTTAGTATAGTTTGGGCCAGTGTGTTTTGTGTGGCCATGCACAAATATGAGCTATAGTATCTTAATATGCTTATTGGTCATGGTGTTCCCCAAATGCCCTGATCACTGAGGAGAAAGGAGAGCCTCAAGTGGTCTTAGAGGGAATGGCCTAGAGAGCATGTGTCCTTGGGGAAGTGGCTGTGGGACAGTATCCTTTCACAAGCTTTGAGCTCCCCAGCAAGCTGAACTCTGACAGCCTGCTTAGGAGAGAACCTGCACTGCAGCAAACAGTGGGAAATATCCTCCTGGTCCTGCTCACCCCAGTACTGGTGCTCCAGCCATGGATGGATGGTTTTCTGCACTGGTGTTCTCACCACCTGGTGCTGGCAAGAGCTCAGGGCTGGCACAGGTGACTGAGTTGGCTACACAGGGATCCATGGGGCATCTCCTGGGGTTGGCCTGGCATCCCAAAGCTGTGTGAACTTTGGGTTAAGCTGTAATGCAAATAATGACTGGCATCCAAAGCAAGGTTTCCTTAATTTGACCAAAGTTTAAGGGGCTAATTTTTTTTGTGTGGGAGGAAGAATTGAATTATAGTATATCTTAAATTTCCCAGGTTCCAAGGGAGAGGAGATCTTCAACAGCAAAGCCTGAGGTAGAACATCCTGAACAAGACCATAGCAAAAGGTATTATTTTTTATTATTGCTTCTCTATTTCCTCCCTTCCCTGCTACACCATCAAAGCTGCTGAAAGTTATTCACTGCACTGTGGTGACGTGCTGTAAGAGAGAAATTGTTAGCTTTTACTCTGTGCCTCAGATTCCTCTGTTGCCCCAGGAACAGGATGGGGATTGAACCATGGTGTGGAGAATTGAGGCTCAAACTGCTGCTCAATGCCATCTATCTGCTTTCAGTGTGCTGATGTCATATAGTCAGCCTAGCAAAAGCTGCTCTCTAACATTAGGCACAACCTGGTAGTGCAGGCATCCCCCAGGCTGCAGTCACTGGTGACACTTTTCATTTTTCATGCAGTCACTTCAGTTGCTCTCCGCTGATTTTTGTTCTCAGGCAATCACAGCAGCATTGCTGTTTCATGCATGGGCCAGTTGGGAAGGACTTCAAAGTGCTTGTGATTTGGTTTTGTATTGTTTGGGGACTTCCTTTGTATCCTCTGGAACTTCTATCTTACTTACCCTACCTGCCTTCCCTCTCTTGTGCCTCCCAAGCAGATGATACTGATTAGGTGAATATAACAAATGGGAGGTTCGCTCAAGTCAGGCTTCCACTCCTACCATCCTCTTCCTTTGGACAGACTAGAATGCTTTAAGGACCTGAGGTGAGGTTTTGTGGTCTGGCTGAGCTGATGGAGTGAATTGCCAAGAAGAGCAGGCTGGTTCCCAGCCATGTGTTCCCCCTGCTCCTCTTGAACCAGATTGGGTCTCACACTGATCTGTCACCAAACAGGGAAAGAAAAAGTGGCTAATTTTCTGCCAGCCAGGCAAGCTGAACTGACTCACCAAGGAGGCAAGGGAATGTCAGAATTGGTGTAAAGGAGAGGACAGGACCACTTTGTGGGGAGAGAAAGGGAGGGCAGGCTGACTTAGTGGCTACTAGCTAGGAGGTCAGCTCAGCCACAGATCCCAGTGTTGTCCTGCCAGAAATGAGTGGTGGGGTGGAGAGTGGCAAATTATGCAAACCACTCCCAGGAGTCTTGGTGTGGATTTTCTTGGGGGGGATGTGCACGAAACAAGGGGTGTAATTTTCCTCTTAGTGCTTCCCAGGTGGTGTGCAGTCCTGGGGCAGAGGAGCAGCAACCTTGCTGTCAGTCCTTCTCCCTCTGCCAAAGAGCAGCTTCCTGGAGCCTGTGTGCCAGTGTGTGGTGGGAAGTGCTTAGTTTTGGACTCGGTTTTCCAAGCAGTGAGGATCTGAGCTGTGAACCCTCACCCTTTGCTCCAGGGTAATTCATCTCCAAGGTGGGATGGTTAACACTGGGAGAGGAGTTAAGGGTTTTTTTTAATGAGTTTCTCAGCTTTTCTGGTTAGGATTGAGCTGTTCTGCACAAGCAGGAGAGTTTGTGTCAGCTGTTCTTTACCAAAAGGCTGAAAAGCTTTTTAACTCTTGCTTAATGAGAAAATAAGCTGTATAATTTATGCCTCATTTCTTTTTTGCCCTTTTAAGGAACAGCATCCCAAACGTGACAGAACAGTCGCTTATTTCTGCTGGAGAAAACAGAGTCCAGGTTCTGAAAAATGTGCCTTTCAATATTGTCCTTCCGCATACCCCCCAGATGGGCATGGACAAGCGAGGCCACCTCACCACCCCTGACACCACGGTCACGGTTTCAATTGCCACGATGCCCACCCATTCCATCAAAACAGAGACGCAGCCCCACGGCTTTGCCGTGGGCATCCCGCCAGGCGTGTACCACCCCGAGCCGCCCGAGCGCGTGGTGGTCTTCGACAGGAACCTCAATCCCGACCAGTTCAGTTCCAACACCCAGCCTCAAAACTCCCAGAGGCGAACACCAGACTCCACCTTCTCGGAGACGTTCAAGGAGGGTGTGCAAGAGGTACCAAGAGAGGCACTTGCTCTCTGTATATGTGTGTGTGTGTGTCTTGATCTGAGTGGAGAGATGCAGCTCCATCTTTAACTGTTCTTGTTACATGAGCCAGAAATCTGTCCAGTGGCTTAGAAATAGAAGACTTTCTCAGAATGGTGTATAATTAAAACTTAGTAAATAAAACCTTCACAACATGAAATCATTATCAAAAGCAAATGACTAATCTTACTAGTGGCAGAGGCTTTGGCTTGCAGGGTGTTGAAATAGTTATCTCGATCCATAGAGCCAGGTTTTGCAAGAGTTTGGTGCTCTGTGGTGCTTTTGCAGGTACCAAACTGAAGTGACTGTATGTGAGCTTCCTTACTGCCAGTTTCTAGGTGTGGTGTGAGTCCATGGAAAACAGTTGGATTATGTAGGGCCCTTGAATGAGAAAATCTGTGGGTTTTGTTTTATGATACCAAATGAAAATAGCAGCGTAACCGCGTTTTGATTTTTTAACCAAACCTCAAGGAGCTGTGTAGCTATGCCCTTTGAGATTTGGGAAAGCATTAAAAGTTTGCCTAAAGCTGACTTGGAAGGCTTACAAGATATTGTGCTTAGTTGACACCCAAAAGTTTTGGATTAAAACACTGTTTAAGTGTCCTGTTTGTTCAAACCAAAAATCAGTTATTACGTGGTGAACAATTTGCCTGACAGGAGTTTCGTGGTAAGAAGTATCTATTTAATATTGACTTTCCTTGTTGCTGCAGTGTTAATTGTTGCTTTGTCTACTCCAGGTTTTCTTTCCTACTGAACTGAATCTCCGAATGGCCAACATGAATTCAGAAGATTATGTTTTTGACAGCATTTCTGGGTAATAATTTAAGGCCCCCATTTGCCCATATCCTCCTGTTCTCTTAGTTGTCCATGAGCAAACAGTACAACTCCTGCCAATTTGCACCAAGTCACAGTTGGATTTTGGGAGAGGGGGGCTGTGGATCTCAAACCCACAATTATATCTGCTTATTTGAATTTCACAGTTGAAAATTGTAGCTTTAAAGAAGACAAATACTTTAAGGAAAACTACCTGCAGGATTGGAAATACCACCCAGCTTCAGTTATGGTCCTTGCAACAATTCTGTGTCCCATGGGAAGGTGCAGTGCTGTCTGGGAGTGGTCTGGGAGTTTGCTTCCACTGTGCACCCCTCCCTGGTCTGCTTGTCTTGCTCTCACTCTGCTGGAAATCTACAGCAGAAATAACAGAAATAAAACTCATCTGAACTCCAGAGGAGGGGAGCAAATTAGTTGTTTGATTGCAGTTGACCAAGAGGGTGATGGCCACTGAGTAGCTTATTAGCTTGTGAATTTAATTAAATTGCTGATAGATACTTTGCTGTTCAGTGAGAGCAGCTTGCTACCTCTCAGCCTGAATAGGGACCTTCCAGACTTGCCTACTGATGTGTCTTAGGATTTGGCTTGCCAAGAACTTGTCTTAAGTGTTCATTCATGAAGGAAATGGTTGAAAAAGGGGCTCATCCTGTCTTGCAACTTCTTTGCCTGTTGATGGCTTAATGAGTCAACTAACGACTTTGGAATTTCTCCAAATTAAATGTGGAACGTTTAATCAGCTTTCCAGGAAAATGCCTTAGCAATCACTACACTCTTCACTCTGTAGGAATAATTTTGAATACACTCTGGAAGCCTCCAAGTCCCTCCGACAGAAGCCTGGGGACAGCACAATGACTTACCTGAATAAAGGTCAATTTTACCCGATCACACTGAAAGAAGTCAGCAGCACTGAAGGAATCCATCACCCCATCAGTAAAGTGCGAGTGAGTGGCTGCACTTGTGGTTTCTTGGGAAGGAGGGTGTGTACCATGGTAACCTTAAACTCTCCCAAAGTGCAGTAATCTAGACCAGAGCATCAGCACGAAGGCCAGCTCACCTGTGCTCTTATGTCAGTGTTCGTTCCTTTGCTGTCCACCTACTGCCAGACCAACCCAGCCTGGCTCAGACTGTTAAGTGGTGTCAGCACTTGTGTAAAGGTGATGCAACACCTGGAATGAGATCCTTGAATTCTAGTTAGGAGAGCAGTTCTGCTCATCTCTGTTTATGACCCAGAAAGTGCTGTTGTCTCTCTGTATGTTTGGCAGCGGTTTGGCAGCGGTATGCCAGGTATACTGTGGTGCCTCAAGTGGAAGAACCTAAAGCTCCAAACCGAATGTGTTCTCTGGCCTTTTCTCTGTTTCTCTTTCATGTTTTTGTTTGTTTTGTGGGGGGGTTTTTGTTTGTTTTTTTTTTGTTTGTTTGTTTCTTTAAATCTTTCCCTCTCTTCTTTCAGAGTGTTATTATGGTTGTGTTTGCTGAAGACAAAACAAGGGAAGATCAGCTCAGGCACTGGAAATACTGGCACTCAAGACAGCACACAGCCAAACAAAGATGCATTGACATAGGTAAGGAACACTCTCATTGCTGATGTCAAACTTCAGACCTAATTCCTTGGCAAGGTTCAGTTTTCTGCCAAAGCTTTGTTATTTTAAGGAACTTCTAGATCACTCTCTGCTATCCATAGCTTTGCTGAAAGCCCAGAGACAGTTTGTGTTTGCTTGGAGCTAATGCTGTAGTTTTTAAGGCTCATTAAAGAGGTTGTTTTTTTGGAGGATTTTAATTGGTGGGGTTTAGTGATTTTTATTGGGAGATCTGGCAGTCCCCTCCCAACAACAGGATTTTTTAGAATATCCTGGTGCTTGTAGCTAAATCACAGCTTGTAGTCCCAGTGGCTGTCCTAAATATTGTGATTCTTCAAAGTACAAGATCCTCATAGAAATACCTCAAGACTAATGATCCTCCTTCCTGCAGCTTTGCTCACAACTCCTCTTTGGTACATGTGAAAAAAGAAAACACTGCAAATTTCCACTTGCCTCCAGACCAGGCTGGGGCTGGCTGGGTTCCAGCCTTCTCTGGCTGAAGGCTGGGTTGTACTGCTCGTCCCTTCCTTCTGTGAATCAAAGCAGGGATTAATCACTTGGCACTTAAAGCAGACGCGCATGCAAATCTTTGTTTGTTATTGAAGGAGCTTTATTGAGAGCTTACGTCCTTGCCATACAGGGTAAAGTTTCCCCCACATAGCAGGTTATGGCACAGAACACCTGATATTTAGGATCTGCCTTTCTCACTGGATTTTCTACTTTAGAATTTTTACAAGTCGCATTTTTCTCCTTTCTCCTGTTTGTTGAGGTTTTTGTTTGTGAGAACCATTTCCAGCCTCTTTAAAGATCTATTCCTAAGGTGCAGTTCAGGTTTTTTTTGCCCCCAAGGGGCTACTGAAGAGTTACAGTTTCTGGCTGTTCCATGTGATTAAGGACTGAGATGATATCTCCTCTTCCTCTCCCTCATGAACCCTTCTTTCTAACAGCTGACTACAAGGAGAGCTTCAACACCATCAGCAACATTGAGGAGATTGCTTACAATGCCATATCCTTCACCTGGGACATCAATGAGGAAGCAAAGGTATGTGACCACGATTATATTTCCTGTCCTTTTAGCAGATTCAGGGGCTGGGGGAAGGGAAGGGTGTGTGGCCTACCTGGTGATTAGCATGTAACAAGTTTGTTTACGCTCTTACATTAGGCAAAACCTTCTGGCTATTTCTTAAGAGCGTTTGCATGTGCAACTGGGAGAGCTTTGCAACTGCTTTAGGGTTCTTGGCAGAGGTGCCTGCCTGAGAGACAAGTACTGACAGAAGGAAGCCCTGAGCGTGTCCCAGGCAGATGCAGTGGCGCGGGAGGTGCGATGGAGCGGAGCTGGGCTTGGCACCCAGCGCGGCCTCCCCGAGGATCCCCGCGGGAGGCGGGGGGCAGCTGCTGGGGAGCTGAGGCTCCAGCCATGGGCTTGTCTTCCACCAGAGAGGGAGCAGCTGCTCCTGAGGGAGCCTCTGAGCTCCCAAAGCATGCGTTGCTTAAACCGCAGATCTCAACACCCAGTGACCTATTTCAAACTAGAGCAACCTCCTGGTGAACTCTGGTTTGATCTTTCCTCAGAACTGCAGGTGCTTTTGTAGGTGTGTAAGTTCAGGAAGCTTCCCTAACTAGTAGCTAGCTGTGTGAGCCACTCTGGCTTCTGGAAAAGGTTTGTGCATCTTCTAGGTTCAAGGAAAGCAGGTCAAAGCGTGGAGCCGACTCAGTTCTAAAGGCATTTCTCACTGTTAGTTGCTGGAGTCAAAGTGAAGGAATTTTCTTTCAAGAATTTTCATTACTGCCCTGGTTTTCTTTAAAAACGGGGAATGGTTTCTGTCCATTTTGGGAGACTGGCTGTTTCCTTGGCAGTACTAGCAACCGGTACCAGCAAGCAGTACCAGTAGTCACCAGCATCATGAGGAGAAACACTTGATGGCTGCAGAGTCCCATGTCTAGGGAGAGCCTGGCTGGGGGCGACATGGGAACTCTCAGCAAAGAACACAGGTCCTTCTCTGGGAGCTGTGTGTGCTCCTGCTCTGCGGGAGGAGCAAGGGCTGGTGTCACTGTGCAGAGCTTGCTGTCCTCACAATCAGTGCTCTGTCCTGCACAAGGGCTGTGGAGAAAGTGTTGTATGGGGATGGCTGTTAGGTTTCAGCTCTGTGGGAGAAGTTTGGGATGCTTAGCAGACAACAGTGTGAGGAGCTGTGTGTATGCTGCTGCTGAAAGTCCTGCTTTGCAGCATGTGGGACAATACTTTTGAGGCTGGTGTTGGGTGCCAGGATTCCCATTTCACCAGATACGGCTTCAGTCAGGTTGAGAGGGCTGGCAGGGAGGGCCCTATCTGCTGGAGGACGCTAAAAGGCTGACATGATTTCTAAAACATGAAGCACTTCACTTTGTGAGCAAACAGAAGAGCTGTCAAAAGAGTCAGTAAGTATTATCCTGCTGCCACAGCCAGTCAAACATTTAACAAACCCAGGTAGTTGGTGTCTACAAGGTATGCAAAGGCTTAGGATTTGCACACAAGGGTGGATCATGCAGACAGAACAATGCAAGTCCTTAAGGAGCTGGAAGCACTTTCTGCAGCTGCCTCTCTGCTGGCTGAGCCACTCTGCAGCACTGGGGATGGGCCACTAGCCCAGGAGCAGGGTTCACAGCTGAGAACTTTGTGGCTGCCCCAAGGAGAGCCATCCCTTCCTACCAGGTGGCTATTGCCAAGTTACTCTACAGACCCCTGAATGAGTAGTTTCAGTCTATAATGAGCATCTTGAAAAGATCTAAGGACCCTCATGGTGATATTTCACCTTGGGGCTGAACTTCATGGGATGAAGTGGTGTGGAGAGCTGTGAGACAGACTGGATTTTATAACTACAGAGGCAAATTTGCTTCCAGATTCACAATCTTACCGTGTGAGAGCCATATACTGTGAGTCCTGGTTTATATGAACTTTCAGAGGGAACTGTTGATATGAAGTGTGCCAGCTTTGACTCTTGGAATCAGAATCATATTAAGCCAAAAAAACCTATTGACTTCAATATTTAAAGAACTGGCATTTTTAGCAAGTGCTGCATGTGCTTAAGTGTCTGTTTAACTTCATTTTTTCCCCTGAGTGGATGTGTTTTGTCAATGACTGAATTTCTCACCAGAAGAGCTGCAGTTCTTTCTCAACTTCTGTGATCTTATCAGGAGATGTCTGAGCCAATTTCAACAATTTTTATTGCATGCTTCATTTACCTTGTATGCTCTTGCTCTCTCCTTTCCTTTCCCTCCTTGCTCCCCAACCCCTGACAGCAGTCTTAAAGTATATGAAGAAAGCAGGGAATATATAGAGCTGAGTTTCTGATGTTACAGAAATTCCTTCACAGCAATAAATACAGTGTTTTATATTTAATAACAGCAGAAGTGCTGTATAGACAGTATGTTTACCCAGCCAGCAAGCCTTGATCATTAGAAATATGCTTCCTGAGCCCTGGAGTTACCTGGACCAGAGCCAGGTGATTCTTCTAGGCTTGCTGCTTCTCCCATTTCTCTCTTGCTTTTGCTTCCACAGTTTTCCTCCTCAGTTTGCTGTGGAAATGATTCGGTCCTCTGCAGTCATGTCAAATGGGAGGTGATGAGCCTCTGTGTCTGGGATTTCTGATGTACTCATTTGGATGCCCAGGGTGTGTGTCAGATTTAAGGCAGAAATAGTATATTATCACAAGGAGTTGTCCTTAGCAGCTCTGGGACCAGGTACTTTCCTTCTTGTGGGGCCATACAGGAATGTTGCACCTCTGTGTCTGTTCAGGAGGATGTCACCTGCCTGACAGTGCTTTGCCAGTGCCCTTGGGGCACTAAGGGGGTTTAGTAAGCTGGACCCTTCTGGCAAAGAAAGGCACTTTTCATACAATACAAGTCGTGTGTTCCTTCCATAGCAAGGAGAATTTTGTGGATTTCGCAGCTGTGGATTTGTGGGATGGGAAAAGGATGTTTGAGATGCCCTCAGTAACAAATATTTCCCATTTCCCATTGCATTGTGCTGGAAGAGCTGAGAGCAAGGCCACTGATCACTGGACACATCAGACAGGCCTGGCTCTGCGTGGCTGGAATTGTCCCACAGCTGCCTGTGCTGTTCGTGAGCCCTTGGGTGTAGAAACCAGGAGTATTTCATGCATGATAGACACTTCCCACTCTGGGACCAGACCTGTGTCCACGGATTTCATAGCAAATGTGCTTCTCTCTGGCAGCTCCCCTCTGCCCTCTTCTGTTGTTTTGGGACATCACAGGAGCTGCTGGAAGCAGCCACTTCGTAGCAGAGGCTGGTTTAAGTATTCTCTGACCTCTGCAAGAGTGTGTTCAAGCTGGAAAAGGGCCTAGGATCCAAAGCCTCCTTGCTCTGAGACACCGAAGGGTGGGAAGGAAGGCCAGACTTCAAAAGAGGCAGCCTGCCCTGAAGTGGTGCTGTTGAGATTTGAAGGAGAGTAAAGTCAGGATTAGATTGTCAGAAGACACTGCAGAGTGGGGAAGTGCTGATTCAGCTGAGCTTTCAGTGTCTATTAGAGATGAGGTCTGATCCCATCACATGACAGAGCAGGGGAAGGGAATAGTTGAATGAGGAGACACTCATGCTTTGTGAGAAGAAAAGGGAAGAGGATGGACTAGAAAATTAGTTGATTAACTTGAGTTGTTGACTGGGGTATTTAAGAAAGTCAATATAGCTACTCAATCAGGAGCCATCCTGGTTGAGTGGAAGCATGATCCGATGAGTCTGATGAGATGTGTAGCTGATACTCGCTTGCATGCAGCAGGTAATGCTGGAGTTCCCCTGAGGCTTGTGGAGACTTCAAACAGTTTCTCAGCCCATGATGGATGTCTGCCGTGGGCAGACAGTCGAGGTGGGGTTCTTCCCCTGCAAAGAGGCTTTTAGATGTCTGAACACGAGCTCGTCATCTTTTGCGTCTGTGACTTCATTAGGGACAGGGTGTCTAGAGCTAGAATGCAGCTTTCTCTAGAGTTGTCTGCCCCTTCTTGTTGATTGAGCAGGCTTGGCTGCTTTGAAATGTGAAGATGTTAAAAGTAGGGAATATGAATTCTTGCAGCCCTTTTTGTGTCTTTGTCCCCCATGTCACTCAGAAGAAGTGGTTGTAGGGTCAGGTCATGAGTTTTTGAGGCTGGGATCCATTTCTTCCCAGTTCTGTACAACATGCTAGGCTCTCCTTTTCTTGGTTCCTACCCAATAAAGGTCTGTTAATGAAAATTGCCACTATGTGTGTGGTTAAATGCACATTTCATATTGCCGTTCATAATGTTGGCTGTTGTCCTGTTATCTCTGCTATGTTACCCGTTAGACTACGAAGCAAATTCTGTCCCTTAACTCTGGCCCGGGGACATGGCCTGCTCTCAGGTCAGTGGCAGTTGAACAATCTGGACAGATTGGTTTCCCCAGGGTTAACTGGCTTTGCTGGATCCTGCTTTGCTCAAATCCTCTCTGAGCTCTTGCCCTGTGGAGCAGGAGGGTTGGGGCCTCTTGTCTGAACAGGACGAGTTGTTGTCTGCACGGTGACTGCAAGAGCCTCCCTGCCCATTTCCGTAGCTCTAACGGGGCAATGATCCTGCCACTGTGCTGGGGCACCCCTTCTGTGCTTCCCAGTGGATCTCTTCTGAAAAGCAGCATTGCTTCCAGCAGCTCCCAGGGAAGGGCCCCGTGGAGGTCTTTGGTCTGGCTTCCTTTAGGCTGGGTAATGGGACTGCAGCCAAAAATGATGTCACTACACATTAAGGGTTCTATTGTCTTCCTACTCCTTCCCTTCAAAAAAAAAAAGGCATTGTAAGCCAGATGCTCTGTGTGAAAAGACTCTTTCTAAAAAAACAGAATAAATACTGGAGAGAGTGTAACAGGCATTTTGAGCTCGAGAATATCATGACAGAGCTTGCTGCCTTTTCACCAAAGGGAAGATGCTGTGGTGTCTCTTAAGTGATGCCCTGAATGATAGAGCAATTAAACAGCAGGGGTTTTTTGTCCAAGAAGAGCAGAGTGGTCCTAATATTATGGTAATTTGCATCTAATTTGGGATAGCCTTTTCAAAATAGAAAATTAGGCAATGAGGGTGGTCTTTTTGCCAGATCCTTCCATGTGTTGGAAGGATTACTTTGTTTAGAGGAGTTCCATTTTTGGAGAGGGTGGATCCCTTGCTACAACTTGAAGTGAGGCTGGGTGGTACACTACTGATTTATTTTAAGAGTTTATTCTAGCATAATCCTCCCTTGGTGTTTGCTGTAGGAAGAATTTCAACTTTTTTGATTGATGAATATTGCATACATTTATATGGATGCCATTGTAATGAAGCAGCAGTCATATGCCTCATTAAAGAAGGTGTTGCCACCTTCAGCAGCATTGAGGAGGTACAGGTTTGACTAGTTGGAAATGAAACTATGAAATGTGATGAGTCAAACATACTTAGAGGAAAGAGATTGCTGTGAAGCCAAGGCTGCAGACCACAAATACTTGGGCTCAGGTACACACAGCCTTTGGAGCAGTGACATAGGAAAGTCATAGCAAGTAGTGCTTACCTGCCTCTTAACACTGACCTCTCCCTACTCTGTACTGGGTTTTCTGGAAAACAAGCATATGCCACCCTTGATTTTAAGCACTGGCAACTAGAAGCAAGTTTTCAGTTCTGTATTACTTCTGAACTTGGTGTCCCAAGCCTCTGACACTGTCTCATCTTCCAAGTAGGAGCTCACAGGGTGTTTCCCAAAGCTGAAAGGAAAATCTCTTGACATTAGCTTTTCTATAGAGAAAACTAGGAGGTAATTTTTTCTTTTCCCTTTTCTCTATTCCTTTTTTACCTGATGGCAACTCTTTCTTTTCCAACATTTTTGTACCTTTGTAGACTTAATTCTCTGTTTTGTCTTGTTTTGTCATGTTTCAGCTTTTGTCATTATTTTTGGAGACTTGTGTTGTTGTTGTGAGGGGGTGCATTAAGGGTTTTCTGTGTGTGGTCTTGTTGTTGTTGTTTTGGTTTTCTGGTTTTTTTGGGTTTTTTTTTGGTTGGTTGGTTGGTTTGCAGTTTTTCCAGCATATTTGTCACGTTTTTGCCAAACTGCTGTTTTTACTTACTTTCCAACCAACCTAACAAAACCTGACCCAGCAGCTTTATCTTATCAAAGTGTGGGGTGGGAGGAAGCATCAGTAGGACTGGGAACCCTTATCCCCAGGTTTCCCAGGTGCTGTGAGCAGAGACATTCCTATATTTCCTTGCCTCGGAACAGATTGGAATAACAATCAGCATTGCTCTTTGTGAGCAGGAATATGTATTTTCCTTTCATTACCATTCGTTTTTGTTTTGTTGATGGAGTAAACCTGCTAGGAGGATGTTCTTTATCTGGAGGTGGATCGTATTTCCCACTTGTCATTCCTTGACGTGATGTGGGACCCACGATGGCCTCTGCATCAGTCACCCAAATTGGGAGTGGTAGGTTTGAATGCAAACTAACTCCCCTGGGCTGCAAGCAGGATGGTGCTGGGTCTGCCTGAGCGGAGCTGGAGCGGATGCAGCCCTATCACCCATCTGCCAGACAAGCCTTTTTTGGAGCATCCGATCCCAAAGGCAGGAGACGGCTGAGGAGCCCACAGGTGCATGAGTTGCCCAATTTTTTTATCTCTTTCCTGGCTCACATCCTGCTGATGCAAAACCTGTGGTGCATGTGGGAGGTGAAGAAATGAATGTGAGAGCAGTAAGATTAGCCACCTCTCAGGTGATCTTACCAAAGTGTGGGTTTGGGTTTTTTTTTTCTTTTAAACACAGAAGAGTCTTCCCAGCACTGCTTTCTTAGGACATGCCTTCGTGGATGTGTGCAGGCAGACCTGTGCTTGCCCTGCCTGCACTCGAAGCTGCTTGGCTCTCACCCAGAGCCAATGTTGGAAGCCACGTAGCTACATTGGCACAAGGCAGTGCCCAGGCTGACAGCTCTGCTGGTGTAGTTCATCAGGCTTTTGGGCTGGAGATGTTTTGTGTCCAGCCGGCTTGCAGCATATAGGAAATGTACGGGGGCAAGTCTTTAGAAAATGTATATTTTTTTTTTTCTCTTTGCAGTTTATATTTGTCCAAGCCTTTAGAGAAACCATATGATTTCAGCTATCAACATAATTACAAACTTTGAGCTTCTGGTTAATATTTCTTTATGGGAGGGGGAGACACTGCCTTTGTGTCAGGAAAATGGTCTCCAGACCCACTGGGAATCCCTTTGCCTGCAGTATTTTGGGTATAACATTGAAACTATTTAGCCAAGGCCAAGAGAAGCAGTATCCAGCTGCATTCCCTGGAAAGAAGCTCACTGCAGTTTAACCTGTCTCTGGTTGTTGTGTTGTAGGCTCCAAACTCTGTATTCTGTACAAACAAGTCATCCAAAATCAAAAACATCGTGACAATTTTAAGTTGAATATAACATAGACTGAATATAGCATAGCCTGGAACATCTCCTATGAAGACAGGCTGAAGAGTTGGGGTTTTTACAGCCTGAAGAAGAGATGGCTCTGGAGAGACCTTAAAACACCTTCAGTATCAAAAGGAGGCCTTAAAGCTGTAGAGGGACTTTTTACAAGGACTTCTAGTGATACAGATCAGGGGTGAATGGCTTCAAACTGACAGATTCAGATTAGGTAATAGGGGGAAATTCTTCATTGTGAGCGTGCTAAGGCACTGTAATAGGCTGCCCAGAGAAGCTGTGGATGCCTTGTCCCTGCAAGTGTTTAAAGCCAGGCTGGATGGGATTTTGAGCCTTCTGGTCTGGTGAAATGTGTCCTTCCCATAACAGGGTGAGGCTGGACTGGATGATCTTTGAGGTCCCTGCCAACCCAAACTGTTCTGTGGTTAAAATGTGACGCTTTTGCGTACTAGGGTGAGAAAACGGCTAAAGTTTTTATCTGAATTCTCAATAGAGAAAGAAGTATCCAATGGACTTGGATTGATGAGTAATGTCTAAATCCTTTGGACACAGAAATATAGAGGATCATAAATAGGAGGAGACTATACCATTTACCTGCCTTCTCTTGAAATGAAATGAATGTGGGGCAAGGTGATCAGCCTGGAAAAGTCCCAAGTCTGCCTGTGTAGGTCCTTATCCAGAAGGATGTATGAGACTCTGCAGGATAGTGTTACCCATGCCTGTGTTTGCTCTGACTGGTCAGAGTTCATGGTGTGCTAACACAAGTTGTTCCCCATTGCCTGTGGCAGCCCTGGCTGCAGTGGATGAGAACCTACACTGCTCCTTTCCAGCTGGACAGATGAGCCTGCACAAGGTGACATTTCATCTGAAGCTGCTGCATATGTAGCCTTTGGACTCATCAGAATTGCCAGTGCTTTTTGTGTGACAAAAGAGTACAGCGTCCAAGATAAACTGAGGAGAAGAGATCTGGGTATGCAAGCCTTCATTTAAAAAAGGCATCTTTCATCTCGCTGACAGAGAGGTTCCTGCAGCACTTTGATTGCCCTTTAATTATGTCTGTTTTTCCTGGTTTGTTTGAAAGGCAGATCTTGTTAAAAAAAGGTGCTGTGTGGAAAGAGCTTGGCTGTCTCTGCTGCCCTTCCTTGAGGGCACACAGCAGAGCTGTCGGATTAATTTTTTTTTTCTGCATTATTAAAATGGAAGATTGTTTCTCGTGGATTTGAATGCAGGCATGGTGTGTTCCTCCCATCTTAGATGAGGAGGGGCATGAGGGGTCGGATGGGTAAAGCAGACAGAGAAGTCATGAGGTCTGACTTCTTCCCACGCCAACTTTCAGCATGATCCCAGGGTGCTTTAATCCTTCTGCCTTCAGTCTTTTGTTGTGGGCTGCCCCAAAGGCTGCAGGAAACCCACCATGGTGCTGGGGAAAGGAGGCTCAGGGGTGTTGGGGTGAATGCCAGATGTGGGAGGTTAGCAGTTTGTAGCAGTTCACAGTTTTCATGCTGTTTAATTTTATCTGAGATGCCACCATTGTGGAGCCCTTTGCCTCATAAGTATCTCAGCTTTTGTTAAAAGGAGTTAGGAAGAGGATGTAAAAAATGAACAGAGAAAGAGAAGGAAAATAAAGCCTGTCTCTGGTTAGAGAGAAAAGCCTGGATATATGTGATAGCCTAGATATACATAGTCAAATATAGACTAGAGGCTCAACTGCCAAGCAAGCAAAATAACTCAAGAACAGGTTTCTAATCCCTTTACAAATCTCAGTTTTAAAGAAAGTCTGTGTAACTTTTGAGGCCTTGACTCATGTTTGTAAGTGCCCAGGCTTGACAGTGCTCTATTTTTAAGTGCTGTCTTTATGTTGAATCTTGGGAGGTGAGATGAAAATGTTGGTTTTTTTTTTTAAGTAACAACAAATCTTAATATAGCTGGGAATGCGGAACTGCCCTTAGAAAAATAGGTTGGACACATGAAAAGGAATCTTGCTCAGCAGGCTGAAGACGCAGAGCAACTTCTGCGGTTACGTTTTTCTTTCTTCTGGCAATTTTGGGGTGGGGATGTAGCTGATGCAGTCACTTGGCCTTACATTTCATTTCTAATGTAAGTCAAATATTCCTGTACATAACCTGGCTGAAACTGTCGTAGCCCAAACTGGAAAAGCTGTTTGCTAAAATTCTGTTTTGTGAAACTTGAGGCAACCTGAAGTTGCTCAAAAATAGGAGCTACAGGATGGGTAGGGAGAAGTAGGTGCTTCTTTTGAACTGAAATGGTTTAGTACAAACAGGAGAAGACAGGCTGGCTCTCTTGCTTCAGAGACGTGATTAGGTTTTAGTTGTCATCTCCTGCCTAGAGTCCTGAAGATTTAAATGGCATGAAAATGAAGTCAGCTGCTTAAAGCCAAAGCTAATCAAATGAGGAGACTCTCAAGTAGGAGGATAATCTTTGTCATCTGACAGGCAATCCTAAATTCCCATGAGATACCTGTGCAGCTCTGCTGTAGTAACGTGTGTCTATTGTGCTGAGACCAACTCCTACCTTCATACCAGTGGGCTTTGTGTGGCTGGTAAGCCATAAAAACTGAAAACATGAACTTGAAGTCTCAGAAGAGAAGTGATACCATGTGCTAGAGAACTTCTGACTGATGCTGCACACTGAATCTTCTGGTGTCCAGCGGTGTGAAACTCATTTGAGGGTTTTCACAGAAATTTCAAGGTAGTGGACCTGCTGATGTGGCTGCTTGGGCATGTTTTTCTTAAAGAATGTAGTAATTTTTTCGTACAGAAATGAGTTGAGTGAATATTCAGTGTAGGTTAATTTAAAATTAAAATTTAAAATGTAAAAATATGCAAACACCAGAGTTGAGGGTCTTTTAAAAAGCAAAACCCCTGCTCAGGGAGTGCAATTATTCAGGCTGTGTATACATCTGATTACCAAGCTCCCAAGCTGGTGAGAACAGCTCTTCAAACTCCCTGAAGCTTTCCCCCAGGGTGTACCAGCACTGCAGGCAAAATGCGCTTGTAAAGCCAAAGGTAGCAAAAAGGGAAGTGGGGTGGATAAAAGCAGGCAAAGCCATCCTTTGGGTTAGTCTGAGGAAGACTGCAAACAATTTATTTTAAAATAATTTTCCTGACTGTGATTTGAGATGTATTTAATGCTTTCACAAAAGGTTGTCTTGGAACAATGCAGGTTTGGGATGCTGGGAGCGAGGCTGGAGGGTGAGCAGGCACTGACCACCAGCTCACCTTGCGTCCTGTGCATGCCCCTGAGTTGAGTCCATGCAGAGGCAGCAGTGCAGGTCAGGGGCTGGGGCTCTGCTGACAGTGCTGTGTTGGCCTGGGTTGGGTGGTGTTTCGCACATTCCATGTCCCCTGGCACAGCAGGACTTTGGGGACATTGGAATTGGAATCTCTGGGATGGTGTGTGCGCACGAGGGAATAGGGGGGTTGTTTGCTGAACAACTGTGCTGCCCTCTCAGGGGCTGCAGGAAGCAGCATGTGAATTCCCAGTATTCAGACAAGTTATTACGAGAGAAGTCCCTCACCTGCACTATTTTTCCTCCCTGCTCTGGCTGCTTTTACACCTGTATTATACACAGTGGGGAAAAACCAGTGATTATGAGCTATCACCAGAATAGGGTTTTACATTTCCATTTCCCATCACTGTTAAAACTGGTAAAGGACGTTGCAGAACCTGTGTGAAGAGGACCTTGATAAGCAACACTTAGCAAAGCCAAAGCCTGTAGCTTTCCCAAGCTGTGTGAACCTCTGCAGCTCCGGGAGGTGGCACCAGCTCACTGCCGAGACTCAAGTGGCGTGGTGGAAACACCACCTGAGTGAGCCGTCGGGTCCTGGGATGGTGCTCCTGCAAAATCTCTGGGAAGCTGCTTCTGGCTCCAAAGGCTTTTGATTATATTTTAATGCAGTGAGTTCCCAGCCTTTATTCTTCAGGCAGAGAGGAGAGAAGCCGTTGCAGGTCTTGGTGGCTCGTAAATTCCTGGTAATTAATCCTTACAGCTTCTGAGATGTGCCAGTAATAGGCATTGTGCCTGCAGAAAAGCCTGGCACACTGCAAGCCCATTATCTAGATACAAAGTACCCTGGTCTATCTGCTCATATCCACTTAAGGATATTTCTTTGTTCTGTTAAGCAGCATTGGACTTGTTCTCTGGTTGTGTGTGGTTTATGTTTTTGAGGGGGTTTTTTGTTGTTTTTTCAAGCAGTTATGAAAATGAAATGAAATTAGGTATGTTCAAACATGCAATTAATTTTCCCTGTAATTAATTTTTTGTAAGAATAATGGAAATATTTCTGCTACCCTTTCCATCTGAATGTTAACAGGGTATTGCAGGTCTTACTAATGAATATTCAAATTAGTGTTCAACTTAATGTAAAGCCCAGAAACCTTCACTGGAATAAGGGTATTATTTCTGTGTTTAAAGATTACATGTTGCCCAATATTTTTTAAAAGCTTTTAATAGCCTTTAGAAAGAAACCTCAGCCAAGTACTTTCTAGCATAAGCTGTGCTCATGTAAAACGCATAGAAAGATTTAACTTACCCAGAGTAACATGAATTTTTTGGAACATGGTTGTGTTCTTATCAAAATGCTACTAAACACTGAGCAGTGAGGATTGATTGTAAGAGCATTCCTTTTGCTAAAAGTTTGATCGTGACATTTTGAGAGTTCTTGGGTGGAAAGATGGGTGGAGTTTTCCTAAAGATTGGAGAGTTTGTTGAAATCTGTTTTGGACAAAGTGGCTTTGTCCCCTCCAATGGCTTATGTAAAGACTTAAGAATGTTATACTGCTTCTTGTGGATTTTACCAGATGTCTCAGAAGAAAGAAGGTGCTGCTTGTAGTGGCAAGGACCAGCATTTGGGCCTTAGCACCTCCCGAGTATCCCTTACTCAGTGGTCAGCCAGGACTCCGTGTGTCACTGCTGACAGCTGCTGCTTTCCTCTTCTGCAGGTTTTCATTTCTGTGAACTGCCTCAGCACAGATTTTTCCTCTCAGAAGGGAGTTAAAGGCCTGCCCCTGAATCTTCAGATTGACACTTACAGCTACAATAACAGGAGTAACAAACCTGTCCACAGAGCCTACTGCCAAATTAAAGTCTTCTGCGACAAGGTAAGCTTGGATCAATGTGCCAATGACTGTTTTGGAAGGCTGCTCCACAGCTTAGCAGATTTTTTTTTCCCCCTACTTGTGTCTCTTGCTATTTTGGCTCCATGGAAAGTCCTGTCTGTGTTTAGCCTTAGCAAGGAAAAAATTTCAACTTCTTCTGCTTGGCTCATGGGTGTTATGATGACTTCAAATATATTTGCTGCTCTCAAAAAGCTGGAGTGCTAAGTGTTCCTGAGCATTGACTTTAGAGAAAGGTCAGTCAGTCAGTGGCAGACTGACACTGGAAAGTGCCTTCAGCAGGAGAAATCATTGCTATTGACTGGAGCAAGTGTAGGCTTGTCTTTTTGCCCAAGTTCTGTTGTGTTGGTCCTTTTAAGTTTCTTCATGTTTTCATACTGCATTTGTTACCAAAAAAACCCCAAACCAATAACTTGCAGAGCTTGTGAACAAAAGATGTACCACCATGAGATACAGCAGCATAAAAAAGCCCATTTACAAGCTGGATGGGTGCTGTAATTTGACTGCTCTGCCCAATGCATTTAGCACACAGAATTAGTGCCTTTCCCAAAGCCAGTATTCAACAGAAACTGTGAAAAAAACAGCAGAAGCTGAGCTGAAAGTAGCTGTAAAAACTTAACTGAGTTTGCAAAGAAAGGAAATTTCCCAGTCTTCATAACCTGTTCCTGCCTGAGCAGTCTTTTGAAACGTCCAGGGCAAGTAATGTGTAATATCATTTCCAGAGTGACCAAGATTGTTCTAGGCCATGATAAATGCTTCCTGGACTTCCCCAGTCCCTTTGATTGCTGTGAACCATGCTGACTTCCTATTTTGCTGATATCTTGCTTGATTTGGGCCTCTTATTCTTTGAATCCAAACTCGGTGTTTGTAGGGAAGACTTTCAGGTGATACCCCAAATGCCTCTCCATGCAGCTGCAGGGCTGAGGCAGGTCTGTGACCCCCCTCTCTGGTCCTGTGCTGGCTTTGCCAGACCACTGTGTGGTCTTGCCTGGTGTTCCCTAGGACACTGACACAAAGATTCATCTCATGCACCATTGTTCTGTCTCTGTTTACCTCCCAAAATATATGGTGCCCTCTGCACTGTGCTCCTGCTGTAGCATCTCAATAACTCACCCTGCTACATTCTGTTGTCCATCTATAGGCTTTTGAATGGGTCCCTCTGCATTCCTGCACAGATGGGAGAGCTGCCTGTAGCTGCTCCTGTTGTGATACTTTCTGCAAAGAATTTACAGGGACATAGCAAAGGCTCTCCAGAGCCAACTTAAAGACTTGCCAGTATGCATGAGAGGCTTGGGTCTCATGAGATTTCTTCAGGCCTTTATTTTGCCTTCTTTTTCTATTTTCTTTTGCCTATTTCAAGATGAGACTGAAGCCAGTGTGTCATCTAATGTTTTTTCACCCAAGTAATCTGGGAGTCTTGTGTGCTATCAATCTATTTTCTCTACAATACAGAGAGGACAGACTTGCTACAGGGTAGGGGGAGATCTTTTACTCCTAAATTGTCCAATCAATTGCTGACACAATGCTAGAGTGACTGACGGGCTTGTGTCACTGCTAATTAGACAAATTGGTTCATAAAAAGGCAGATGTGTAGTCAGCATATAGACTCCAATGGCTTCCTTCAAGCTATGGCAGAAATTTCAGCAAATCTTGTAATGTAGTAATACCAGTGAATCTTTTATTTCCCTTTGAGATTTTGACTTACTCTCCTGATTTATTCCTCCAGATACTTTGCAAATTGTACCTGAATTAAAAGAGGAGGGAAGAAAGGAAGGAGGAATATAAATCAAAATCAGAACAGGATAATAAAATATAAAACTGAATCTTCCTTTCACCCTTCTTTTCAGGCTCAACTTCACTCCCTGATTCTGTCCCTTGTCCCCTGCAGCAGTGCAGAGGAATGGGAGCTGTGGTCAGTTCTTCACACATCGTTGATGCTCCTTCCTCCTCAGGAGGAGGGCTCCTCACACTCTTCCCTGGCTTCAGCCTGGGGTGTGTCCCATGGGAGGCAGTTTCCACAAGCTTCTCCAACATGAACCCTTCCCACAGGCTACAGTTCTTTACAAACTGCTTCAGCATGAGTCCCTTCCATGGGGGGCAGTTCTTCAGGAGCAGGCTGCTCCCGTGTTGGTGCCACAAGTTCTGACAGCAAACCTGCTCCAGCATGGGCTCCTTCCTCCATGGGGCCACAGGTCCTGCCAGAGTCCTGCTCCAGCACAGACTTCCCACAGAATCACAGCCTCCTTTAGGTATCCACCTGCTCTGGTGGGGTTCTGCACAGGCTGCAGGTGGATCTCTGCTCCCCCATGGATCTCCATGGGCTGCAGGGGCACAGCTGCCTCACCTTGGGCTGCAGCAGGGGCTGCAGGGGAAGCTCTGCTCCAGTGCCTGGCTTACGCCTTCAGCACTGACCTTGGGATCTGCAGAGCTGTTTCTTTCATATACTCTCACTTTGCTTCTGACTGTTGCTGCAGAATATTTTTCCCCTTTCTTAAATACGTAAGCCCAGAGGCACTACCACCACTGCCAGTGGGCCTTGGCCATCTTAAGCTGACTGGCATGGCTGTTGGGCATGAGGGAAGCTGCTCCTGGGAGTAAACATCCCCTCAGAAAATCCATCCCTATAGCCCCTGCATCATATCATGCACAAAGCCCATGTACTCATGGACCCTAATGCTGGCTGCTTGCTCCAGGCTCCTGTAAGAGCATTGGCATTTCAGAAGGAGCACCTATTTTCTACCCTGTATTGACTTGTATGTAATCAGCCAGGTGCTATAGAATGTTTATAGGATCATTGTTACTATAATATTCACACCTACAGCCCTGGATGTGTTTGTCCTCATGTGACCACTCTTAACTGTAGGAATTCTGTTACCCATATTTTCTTCATGGAGGGCCAAGTCTATAGTGTGGAGGTCTGTTGGGAAAAAAATGCAAACCAGCAGGAAATTATGATGTTGTGGCCACCTAACACAGATGTCTCCTCTATTCCTTTGTCAAGGCTGTGCTTGCAGTGCCTGGGATGTTTGGTTTCATCTACTCCTATGCGGTTTCAGGACCTGAGTAAAGCAGTATATGGGTATAATGGTGTCATCCTGTAGAATGTTATGGCACAAGCTTCCTTCAGGCTTGGCCCAGCAATATTTGGGCTGAGCAGGGATGGGGCTGACCTGTCCCTTCTCTATTCTGAATGGTACCTCAGCTATGCATCCACACAAGGAGAATTAAGTACAGGGTTTCACAGACTAGAGCTTGTGTTGCCCTCTGGGATCTGCTGTTACTCTGGTAGCGATGGGCACTGCTGTGGGGAGGATTTCATGGATGGTAGGAACAAATGAGTGAGATGCTGCTGGAAGGAAAGAGTGGGTACCAGGCTGCTGGAGCACTGATGTGAATGGGCAGCAACATGGAGACTGTTCTTTCAATCGCTTGATCACAGAGTGGTTTGGGTTGCAAAGCACCTTTAAAGGTCATCTAGTCTAGATCTCTGCCATGCTCAGGGATACGTTCCACTAGACCAGCTTACTCAAAGCCCCATCCAGCCTGGCCTTGAACACTTGCAGGGATGGGGCATCTACAGCTTCTCTGGCCAGCCTGTTTCAGTGCCTCACCACTCTCATCAGAAAAAAAAAATATTCTTATGTCCAGAATAAAACTGTCCTCCTTCAGTTTGAAACCACTGCTCCCTGAGCTCTGCTGGCAGGGCAGAAGAGCCTGTTATCAAGACATAACTTGGTTTTGGTTTTTTATGTGTGTTTTAAGACGTATTTACCTGGGCCCCAGTAGCCTGCATCAAGTTGACTTTGAAGCAGGGAATGGGAGGGCAGAGGTTTTCTCAATTCTTTTTGAATCAGCATGTTCTCCACGAGGAAGCAGATGCTGGTTTTTAGCACAGTGTTTGAGTAGCACAGATTTATTATTTCCACATGGAAGGTAAAAATCAGATCTGGAACCAAACCTAGTCTTTCTGTTCTCAAGCTGAGATGTTGTGACTGCTCTGGTAAGGGATGACACAGAGGGGTGTTCAGGTCCAGCTGTGCTGAGGTTTAGGTGGGATGTCTTCACTGTAGGAGGCTGTATCAGCTTTATTGGGCCAAGTAGAGCTGGCAGTGCCTGTGTCTTCATGTATAATTTTTTCTTTTTCACCACAACTGCCTGAAGCTGCTTTTTTCCTTCCCACTGGGTGGCAGAAAAGGTGATATGTGTTAATGTGTATCAAATATCTTGGCTAATTTTCCTTTTTATTGCTGGTGCAGATAAGCCCAGTGCTACCAGCAGGCATAGGCAGCTTGGCATCTATAGAACATTGATTTACTGGGCAGTGAGGAGGGCTATTCTCCTTCTCCCATGCACCATTAGGCACAGATTCCCACCCCATGGCCACAGGAGTTTTGACACCTCATTTGCTGTAGCTAATCAAGTCTTCCTCCAGTACCATGTGAGGATGTGGGTGTGTTTTGGCAGCTTTGAAGGAGAAGGAATGAGAAATAATGGCTTGGTGTGGCCAGGTAACTGTTACCTTTTGCCCTGCTTTGCAGGAGGGTTTTGGGAGACAGGTAGAACTTGTGTATACCAGTTTTGGTGACCTAGTGGTAGCACCAGGATTGAGTGTTGGGGATCTCCTGTGGGCTTATCACTTCATGCAGCTGGCAATGTGACATCCCTGACTTAACCCACAGTCACATGTGAGGTCTGGGTAGAGCTGGAGGAATGAACACTCTTCCAAACCTTCTTCCTTTTCTTTCTCCATCATAGTGTCTTCACCTTGCAGAAAAAAATGGCATTATTGCCCTGTCCCCTCTGCTGCTTGGTTTGGAAGGCCAGGAGCAGTGCAGGCATGAGCCCAGTCAGGGCATCTGGATTCCACCATGGCCTGACCCCAATGAGGAGAGAGGAAATAATCCCTGCTTTGAAGCAGTGCATGTCTGCAGCTTGAGCTCAGTGAAGGCTGGTGCAACTGCTGCAGGCTTTGTGTGAAATGTGCAGGAGGTATCTTGCACTTGGTGATCCAAGTGTGGTGTGACTCCTGTAGATTTTAATCACAATCAAGGGAACTCCTAAGGAACCTGCAATTCTTTATTGTTTCAAACACTTCAACTCTACTTTTATCTAACACTTTATACAATCATTATAGATGTGGGTATCCTTTGTCATCATCTCTTCATCTGACTTGAAAGAAAAGCAAGCGTTTGCATCTTGGATATGGTTGTTGGATTTCATTAGATGATAGGACTCAAAAGTAAGCAGATCTCAAAGTTGGCACATTCTGGCAAACCTGCAGCTCAGGCACTGTGGAACTGATCTCCACAAACAGCTCTGCAAGAATCGGTGTTCCTGTGTCTGCAACTGAAAAAAACCTGTAAAGAATTAAAAAATACCTTCTCTTTCTCTCCCCTCCCCTCTTCTTCACTCCCCCATTCCTTTCCCTTAATCTCTTGGCTGGCAGGGAGCAGAGAGGAAGATCAGGGATGAAGAGCGAAAGCAAAGCAAAAGAAAAGGCAAGTGCACTGATCCCAGCTCTCAGTTGAATGCCTGTAAGTAGAACTTATTTCATCAGTATTTTAAATGTTGCATTTCATTTTGGCTACAAATAGCTTGTGCAGTAGAACTCTCAAGTCAATTTTATCCTCTATGGACCAGTACTTGTTTTAAGCAGTTCCTTATGGAACAAGTTACTGTGTTTTGCAACACACTGGGTCATTTAGGGCTTCTTTCTGTCCAAGGCAGGGTCCTGCTGTGTATTCAGTCAGGTATGGGTTGTATTGTATTGTATATTGTCCTGCTATGTATTCAGTCAGCAGTTGAAGTGGTGGGGTGAGGGTGGGAGTTTTGGTCAATGCTGGAGCCTCTCCTGATCCAGGTGGCAGTGAGAATGATCAGTTCCAAATATTTTCAGCTTGATCTTAAACTTAGGTTTTAACTTACATTAAAAATGTGTTTGCAACTCCTCAGCAAGGCTGTGGCAGCCTTGAGGCTGTGAGCCTTCAGGGTCTCAGCTCTATGCTCGGTCTTCTAGAGCAAAGTGGTCCTTAGCAAGTAATTTCAAAGTTTCTGCATGTGTGAAGCACCTGGAGACCTCTGCACTGTATTCTTAAAAGATGAGGAGTTTCTTCCTGCTGAGCATCTTCCTTTAGCTGCTGCAGATGATAGATCCTGCATTTGGATGACTGGTTATTCACCAGCAGAGCTGCTTAGAGGAAGATACACCTCCCTCTTCTTTGTTGGCACGGGGCAGGCATGTGCTCTCTCTAGCTCTGCTGGTGCCCGACTGGTTCTGCCAGCACGCACCTCTCAGCTCACCAGGCAGGATTTTCCTGATGCAGCAGGTACAGGCTGCTGGAGCAGCTTCAGAAGATAATGCTGAAGGGAACCCATTTGTTCAAGGGAAGTTGTGGAAAGGGCTGGGTTTTTGTTTTTTTTCCGAAGTACATCACAAGAGGCAGGTTTAACACACCATTAGTGTTTCACAAACATAGTAGCCCCAGCGGCTCCCAAAAGATTCCTGCATGCAGCCTTTTGCATCGTGGCTGGAAAGGGAAGGCAGTTTCGGTACACATTTCCCAGGATCTTATGATTTTACAAAAGCTGCTTTTCAATGTTAGTTTTCTAGGCTTGGGCTTAGCCCGGTGTGATCCTTATTTTCCTGGAAAGTACGATCTTTGGCATTTTAGTTCTTATGTTTTTGATTCCTTGAAGCCATAAGCTGTTACACTCACCTCCAGAATCACAAATGCCACCTGTACATGAACTCTTCAATTGCAGAAACAGTTGGTGGCTTTTGGTCAAAGTTATTTTTACAGAAATTCAGCAATCTTTAAAAAAACAGTTTTGCAAGGAGAAAATAGTATATTTTCTACTGAGGACATGAGAAATGTTTTTGTTTGAAAAACGTTTGTTTTGTTTGCAGTTGTTTTGACCTTAGATGGATATGTTTCCACTTGGTAAAATAAAGTTTTCAACTGTGATAGTTTGACATGAATGTGTCTGAAATGCAGTTTAAGACACCTCCTGCCCCACTTTCTCCTCAGAGGGTCTTGTGGATGAAGTCTGCCCTCTTGGTGGGTTGTGCCACATCAGCTGGTACATTGTGAGAGCCAAAGGGCTCTGTGGGAGACAGTGCTGATCCTAGGGGGATGGACTAGGGGCTGGCACCCAGGATGAGCAGTGAGAGGAACCAGAATGTGAAACTTGGAATCAAAATGTAACTTTAAATATAGCAACTTGCACAAACCAGTATTTGTACTACCTCTGTAGTGCTGCTGTGCTGCTCTCTTTAAGATGCTCCCAGTTAGGAACACACAAGTTGTCCCTTTGTCTTGTTTGTATCCTCCTGGCATAGGATCACCAGCAAGCTTTTGAGGGAATGGAGAGGAGGAAAGTGGGAGAGGGACTAGTTTTTGCATTCTGTTTGGATGGCTTACTTGGTACATGGAAGACCTTGATTCCTCCCTTGGGCTGAGTCCCAGGTTATTTCCATCCTAATTAATATCTAAACGAAGTTGAACCACTCAGCTGGAGAGGTGGAGAAAGCTTTGACATCTCTGTGAAACAAGCTCTCAGTTGAGAGGTAGACAACCTAAGTTCAAACTCCTTTACCACAGGAGCTTTTTGCTTTAACCCTGACTGCAGAATGCCCTTGTTCAGCAGTGTATGTGCCTTTTAAATGATGTAGGGCCCCATCAAGGCCTTCAGTATCCTCTATCCCGATTTTTGTCCCTGCAGTTTCTGATGTCAAAGTGCCCATGCTTCCCTCGCACAAACGTACCGACATCACCATCTTCAAGCCCTTCATGGACCTCGACACTCAGCCTGTCCTGTTCATCCCTGATGTTCACTTTGCAAACCTGCAGCGTGGGGCTCACGTGAGTAAAGCTCATGGGTGTGGGGATGAAGAGGCTCTGAGATGTATTTGCAAAAGGCCTGGGATGCTATATGTGCATATGTACATATGAATTGTCAGACTGCATCAGTGCTGTAATCAAATACAGGCTGAGTCTCATGTGGGCAAGCAATGTTGCTCCAAGATACATTGGCTGGAATTAACTGGGGGTGTTTCATCATCAAATTATTTTCCTATCAAGTCCAGTTTCTGTGAAACTGAAAGGATTTTTCCATGGCATTTCCATTGCATGAACTGCAGGGTGGTTTTCTCTCGTAATGTCCCTTGGGAACCTGTGCTGTTGTACAGCACAGACTCCTCCAGATGCCTGCTGCAGGGTGAAAATCCATCCTGTGGAGCTGGCATGTGTCAGCTCTGTGATCCACTGCCAGAGTGCCCTGCCTCAGTGTTCCTGGAAAGTTCCAGCTTACCAGAAACTGGAAGGGAAAAAATGAGCATGCAACCAGGTTTCAAAACCTTGAACTTTGCTGTGCCAGGAGTCCTGTCATGCTCTAATATAATCTAAACTTTACTTTTTAAGAGCATTGCCTGAACTCCTAGCAAGGATGGAGAACAAACTTGTATCTGTAAGGCTGACATTCCAGCATGTTTTTCTACAAAAGCCCTAGTGCTGAGTTTCGTCAGGAGACTCTACACAAGTCCAGGCAGAAAACTGGTTAGCTCCTCTTTATTCCTGTCTCTCATTTGAGAGCCTTTATTACTTTTTATGAAAAAAGGTAAAGATGATGTTTACTGGCTTTTGGAGCCCAAGTGTTTTTTGATTTAGCTTTGAAAGATTATAAGAGGAAAATTAATTCTAGTTCTGGATGAAATATTCACAAAATCTTTCCTTTGTTTTTAAAGGTCCTTCCTGTTGCTTCAGAAGAACTAGAGGGTGAAAGGTAAGAGCTGCCCTTCAACTTCCTGACACCTTGCCCTCAGACAGAGGGATAAGTCCCTGTAATTGTACCACTGCTAACTTTTTGCCTTGTCAATGACAGCTCCAACCTGAAGAGAGGAGGTTATATTGGTGAAGAGGACTTTATTGCTACTCCAAATAAGATGGCCAGAATAGAAGAGCCAAAAAGAGGTATTTTCTTATTTCAGAGACTGAATTTTTGGAGTATTTATCTATCATGATAGAGGGATGCATCTGAGGTTAAAGAATTTATAAATTCATATTGATGTATACTTCAGACTGATTTTTCTGGCTTTGAGTAGTGACAGTTCATTTATCAAGATGTGGTCCAGCTGTGCAAATATTTTTACATTGTGAGAATTTCTGGGGGTTTCTGCCAGCTCAGACAGTAATGGGCTCTCAACCTATAAGGAAAGAGTCAAGATGAGGTGAGAAGCTTACCAGTATCCCTAATGGACTGGGGCAGAGAATTCATCATGTAATGTGCTACAAATTACTCTGGAGATCTCCTCCAGGACTTCAAGCAGTGAACACCAAGAACTGGTTTGGGGTATAAAATTGTTTTATCTTTCACAGTGCCAGGAAATGGGATGTTCTCCTCTGAAAGCCAAGCTAAGAGAGTATTCTGCTAATTTTTAACTGAGTTTCAGTCTTTGCAATTTCATGTTGCTGTGGTGTTCTGGAAGGAGGTGAGAGGTCCCTTTGGGGTGCTGGAGGTCGTGTACCTGCTTGATGATCATTGTGTTTGGAAGGACCACAACAAAGCTTGAAATATTAAAACCTATGAAGCAGGAAATGCTAAGTCTAGCAAGTCTGACCATAATGGGGCTGGACTTCTGCAGTCTGGATAAACTAGTAGGGAAGGATGAATTTTATAAAGGAAATCAGACTTCTTGTTTTTTCATATTGCTCTATGCCATAAAACAAGGCCCATTGGATTCTCTCTCCATTGGTTGACTCTCATCTGACCTGTGCTGTAACTGAGAATATGTGTCCTGTCTTCCTTTTTCAAATCTACAGTCCTCCCTTTTTAAACCTGCCTTTAGCAGGTAATTTGGAAAATGCATCAAGCTGCCGTGCTCTCCTGAGTTCACCTTGTTGCATTAGAAATGCCAATAATTGTTCCATGTTGCAGGTGTGTCAAAGCTGTGGTGGATGAACCCTTGCAAACAATCCAGGCTGCAATACCTAGTCATTAGAAGATGGATTAAAGACAGCAAAGCTGTTAAAGTCCAAGCTTTCTTGCTCTCCTGGCTTATTCCTCAGCCTTAATGCAGTTTTTAATGAGGCTGATGTTACATGCAATGAGTCTGCTAGCTTGAGAACGCTAGGGATGCTCACCTAATTGGGGTTCTTGCTCTGTCATTCCCCTCCTAGCAGGAGACCAAGCCTGCACTGTATGTCAGCTCTGGTGGTAGGAGTTTAACTGAAACATAGCAAGGGGTAGGAGGAAAGATGAGACAGCGTAGGAGGAGCACAGAACTGTACAAATAGGTTATTTAAAAACTAGGAGGTGGGCAGGATGGCTTCACCTGCTGTGATAGCATCTGTCAAATCATTTGATTATGAAAAGTCTTATGGCAGAAGACTGTAAGATATGGAGGAACCCAAGAGTCTCAAAGATCTGTTTTGTATTCCTCCTTTGTTTGTTTCAAATATGACCTTTTTTTCTAATAATAGAGAAAATAAAAGGTATTTTGACAATAAAGATGCTTGAGCATACAGTGGCTTTACGTGGAAGAAGAAAGTTTTGAGCTAACCTAGCTGTGCTTGTTTGTGCAGCAGTCTTAAGTGTATATTGAATGTATGTATGCATATTTCTTCAAAAGATCCTCAGTGGATGTCCCTGTGTGCTTAGTCACTGTGGGATACAGCTTTTTCCTGAGAAGCAATTGCACAGTTAATTCCTCTCCAAATTGCTTTCCAGTGTTGCTGTATGTCCGAAAAGAGTCAGAGGAAGTCTTTGATGCACTGATGTTAAAGACACCATCTCTGAAAGGCCTAATGGAAGCGGTAAGTGATGAGGTTGGTTTATACTGAGAAAATAGAGTTGGTTTATAGTTGGTTTATAGCTTGAGAAAAAAACCTGTCTACCCAGTCCACACACACTGACCAGTCACAGGAGTCAAACTTTGTCACAGCTTGTGTCCACATATTTCTGCTCTTCTGGATAAGAAGAATAAGAAGGATTTCCTTTCAATAAAATAAAAATTAATGCAAACAGTGCTTTAGTTTATTATTAAGAGAATTCAGGAAGCTTGTCTTTTAAGTACCTTACCCCACATCTGTGGGGTCTGGGTGTAAGAAGCCTTCCTGAGATCCAGGTGTGTGAAACTTGATGACTGGATGTTCCTCTTGTCAGAGGGGGTACTTTTGTTGGGAGATGGGGTGATTTTCAGAATGCGTCCAGTGGCTTGGGTTTGTTCCAGCCTTTCAAAGCCATGTGTGGGGCTCTCCACTGCCCTCTCACAGGCCCGTAATGCAGAGCTCCAAGTCGCAGCTTCTGTGTGTTGCTTTTATGTATCTGCACACGTGTGAAATTGCTCTCTGGTGCTTGACTTCCAAAACAGACTTCCACTATCCCTGCTGCTGCAGAGCAAGGGAAGTACAGAACTGAAGTCCAAGGAATGATGTAATGTTTGGCATGAGCTCAAAACTGACGTTTCTGTCTGTCTCTTTCTGTGACTAATGCCTCTGCTCAGGGAACAGGGGCTTGGGGGATGTACAGACGGGTCTGGCCATTGACTTTTGGTTGTAGAGATAGTTCTGTAACCAGAATCTTTATCTCTTCCTGGCTGTGAGGCTTTGGCAGCTGGAGGGTGGGGGCTAATGGAGAGAGAGGGATTGAAGGCTGTGAAATCCTCCCTTACCCCATGGTGCTGAAGTGAAGCTACACCTCTGTTGTTTCACTTGGATTTCTTAAAGCAAGGAATGGAGTGCTCACAGCTGTAGGTTGGGGGAAACTCCATGTACATTTGCATGTGAAAACAGTGTATTGGTTTGGTACCTACTGTCCTGTGATAGAGCAGTTTGCCAAAGTAAGCCAGGCTCAGGTTACTGACCTCCCGACTTCCTGGAGGTTGTACAGTGAAGTGCCACGGTCAGTGGCTGTGGCTCCACACTGGTGTCACCCTGCAGGGGAAGGAGGATGTTTCTGATCACCTCATGCCCTTAGCAGCAGAGGTCCTCTCTCTGTTGCTATTTTCTTCTTTCAACCCTGTCATGACTAGTTTTCACTTAATCCCTCTGACACTAAATTTAAAAATGGTTTTCAGTATGCTAAGAGAACAGAGAGCCAAGAGAGAACGAGAGTCAGGGTGTGGAGTGGGCTTTTAATGGGTGGAGTGGGCTTTTAATGGGTGGGCTTTTGAGTGTAGGGGCAGGAGGTCACTGTATGAGAAGTAAGTAGCCAGGTTTCAAACATGATTAAATTCTTTGCACAGAAGTTAGCTAAATGCAGAGAAGAGGATCTGATTTGTAGATTTACGCTATAGTTTGGGATTTAGTGTTGCCTTTATAGGGCAGAGCAGTTGTCCTTGTTGTCAGGCTTTTTGTTGTTGTTGTTTCTTTCTGTAAAATAGGAAGTGAAAGACAGCAGTCTCCTTGCTTCACCAATCATTGCTTTCTTTTGTTTTAGATATCTGACAAGTATGATGTTCCTTTTGATAAAATAGGAAAAATCTTCAAAAAATGTAAAAAAGGGTGAGTATGTACCTGTGCAACAACTGCTTAAGAATGTGAACACCTTTTTCAAATGTGTAGGCAGACCTGCTGTATAATTCCTCCATGCACTGCAGATATGTGAATGCTATTTGCTGGTGTGTGTGTGTACACACATTCCAACATTATCCACAGAGCTGAAGACTTGAAGAGTATAGGAAGGGTCCTGCAGAAATATATAGTCTGGCTTCCTGGGTAAATACAAGTCATGGAACCTGTCTGAGTTAATTGTTATTTGAACCAGAGTTGATCATGTCAGAGGAAGAAGAGTTCAGTTTGTAAAAAGACTCGCAGTGATGAAGAACCTCTTTCAACCCTTGTTACATTGTTCCAGTGGTGACTGGGCTCACTGTATCTACATTTGGCTACAATTACTAAACCTTGGTTGTCTTTTTGTGGGCTAAATTGAAGAGAACTTAGTTGCGAAGTGTCTGTTTCTCCCAGAGGCCATACTTCATCATCTTTTTATTTGGTAGCATAAGTAATTGAGTTTCTGAACATTGTCTGCTTTTGTTTTATCTTTTAATTTCTCAGTAATTTTCTTGGGTTGTCTATAAGTCAGTTTGGTATCTCAGCCCCTTCTCCTTCTAGCCAGAAAATTACACCCTTCCAGGGCTGTGCTTTTCATAGCAGAATTACCCCACCAGAACAGCTGCAAAAGCTGAGAATCTGTGACATCTAAACCACTGCTAAGCACAGCTCTGTGTGCACACAAACACACAGGTATTGACCTCTCTGGCAAATGAAAGGAGTGGCCAAGCATGGATGGTTTCTTCCCTGGGAGCTCCGTTGGGTTTTGTGCTGATAGTTTATAACTAACAAACAAACCCATTCACAGCCCCAGGTGCCTGCAGCTTCAGCAGGATTCTGTCAGTTCCAAGATCACTCTCTCTCCCTGGTCCAGGAGCCAGATTTAATCCTTCATTCAGACCCTGAGAAGTGTGGCTGCCAGCCTTGATGGCAGATCTGGGTCAGAACAGCCAGATCTGCTGTGGGAAGCTATGAGTCAGAGAGAGATGAGCAGGGACCTTGTGTTACCCTTGGGTAGTCCACGCTTTTTTAGGTTTGAGAATGCCTTTGCTCTCTTTGGCATGTGGAACTGTAAAATACTTGATCCATTTTGTTTTTCCAGAATTCTGGTCAACATGGACGATAACATTGTGAAACACTATTCTAATGAAGATACCTTCCAGCTGCAGATTGAAGAGGTTGGAGGATCTTACAAGCTCACTTTGACTGAGATCTAAGATCACAGATCACTGTGGATTTTAAACAAAGGTCTCAACTGAACATTTTCCCATAATTCAGTGTGTTGGGCAAAACACTAATCACCTCCAGAAGAAAGCCAGATGTTTGACTTGTTCTGGGGAGCAGAGCAGTGGTTTTGCTTAATAAGTTTGTGTTCTTGCTCATGACCTTATTTGCACTTGAAATGGGCAAGGAAAGATTGGCAATTAAAAGGAGAGCATGTATATATTTTTACTAGTGGATTAACCACTAGTAGGTATGGGAGGGAAAATCTCCTGGAAGGTGGCCTTTTAGACTGGTGATGTCTTATTTATCTATTCAGTAACCATGTTTGAGCCTGTTATCAGCTAATACCATTTTACTGGACTGTTTTCTGCTAGGGAGAGCTGCAAAACTACTAATTGATACTAGTAGGAGTTGCATGCAGGTTGGAGAAAAGTCTATAATGTTTACTTGTGACCAGGGCAGACTGTTGAAATCACTCGTGTCATTTGGGGGGAATGTAAAACTGCCTTGCTTATGAAGAACTCGCCTTAGTAACTGTGTGAACTCTCATCAGATGAAGCTATATTGTATATAAGTGCAATATCTTTTTGAAGGTTTGTAAATGTGTACATATAAGCAATATATAATATATATAAAATATGGTGTTCTGTATATACCGTGAATATATGCAATGAAGCCCATCTAAAAGGATGCCATATACAGAGAAAACATATTTAATGTAGATATTTAAAAATGGACAAACCCTTATCATGCACCAAAGGTGAGCACACGTTTGTACATTCATAGAAGGCACAAGAGACCTGCTTGTTAAACATGGATCTTCCTATGTAGAAGGAAAAAGCTACCAGCTGTCTCCTAAATCCTCATGCACAGGCAGGTGGTGGAAGTCCTGGTTTCTGTCGTGAACTGCCACTAAGTCCTGAAACAGCTGTGTAGTGCTGTCCTGGGAGGTAATTTGGGCCAAGTCTGAGAGCTGGTTCACAAGAGGAGCTGGGCAGGTGCAGTTCTCTTGAAGTCTCGTGTTTGGGGGTCAGGAAAAAGGTCTCCTGGAGGGTGGATTTTTTTTCTGTAGCAGTGTACTTAAGGCTCAGCTGGATGCTGTTTGCACCAGCAGCTCAGGCTGGATGAACCCACGAGCTAGATGGAGCCAGCTTGCAAGGCTTAAGATGTCAACAACTGGAAATGCACAGGCAAGGCTTTTGAGAGAGGAAGATGGCAAAATGGTTCAGCAGGCCACGTCTTAGTAGGGAGTAGGGCCTCCAGGTAGGTTATGCATTCTTGGTGTCTGTACATAACATGGACCCACTGCTGAGCTGGAGAGACCCAGTGGGCACAGCAGGGATCCTGAGCCCCAGCTGGGAGTTCCAGACACCTCCAAAAAGTACTGCCCTATGCTATTTACTCATCATGTGCATGTGCTTATGAAGGAAAGGCACTCTTTGGTTAATGGCAAGTGAGAGAGGAGCACTTAAAGGGGCAGCACTAAGGCAAAAACCTCGGTTACATAGTGAGCAGATGACAGTACAAAGCTGCACACACCTCACCTAGGACATGAAGGTCAGCCTGGAAAGACTGGAGAAATAGTCTGGAAAAGCAGCATATTATTTTACTTAATAATTAACGATTCTATGTAATAGTTAACAAGTTGTAACCTACTATTGTTTAGCTCTGTCATGGTGCTGTTTGGAAGAGGGAGGCAAATGCCACATTGAGTTGATCAACAGGAGCATGACCTGCAACAGGAGACCTCCTCTCTTTGGCTCTGCTGAGTGAGGCTTCCACTGGAGGTGGAGCATGTGGCCCTTTGGCCAGAGCTCATGGCTTCTGAGGAGGAAGGCCTGCATGATTTGGCTGGTGAAGGGTCATGTTCAGATGGGATGATTGATGGGAGCAGCCTCCTTGGCCCATGGAAATGTCCTTTTTATCCATGGCAAGCACAAGGAGGTAGTGGATGTAAATCACAGAAATTCAGGCAGGGTGTTGAGGCAGTTTTCTCTAGTGAGAAGAGCAGATTGCCTATGGAGGCAGTGGTTTGGCATCAAAGGTCTTCAGAGCCAGGATGAGGATATCTCTGGACTGTCACAGGTGTAATTGATTCTTCCTTGGTGGTGAGTCCAGGTGACCACTTGAAGTCCCTCCCCACCTTCTTTTTTAATGATTTATATAAAATACAGTATTTTGGAATTTGTATTTGGATCAATCCTGAGCTGGTTCATTCCATTCCCCCCTCCTTCCTTCTCCTCCTTTGTTGATGGGCCCCAGCAGAGGGTTGGTGATGCTCTGGGCACTGCCTGCTCCCACTTAGTGCTCTGTGGCTGGAGCTGAGCAAACCCCACTCAGATGCATCTATGACTGTGGGCATGTGGCCAGAACACGTGGGCTCGAGGCCAAAGGAGAGGGGCTGCTGTGCAGCACGATGCTGAAGAGACTTGGCCAGCACCTGCCAAGTGTGTTGGCAGGGATCCACCACCAGCAGAGCAGCCACAGGACTTGTACCCAGCCAACACCAGCCTCCTGCTTGGGCTTCCCTTTGGCAGTCACGGGAATAATTTTACTATGGCAAGGGAATTTTTTAAAAAAACCTGATATATAGAATACATATATATATTTACACATTTTTATTGAAAATGGAAGTTTTATTATGGAAACTTGGTCTAGGGTCAGGGAAGTAGATTTAGAGTCTCCATAGAGTAAGATTGACACGAATGTTATTTCTTTTTACTGCTTAATGAAGTATGTGAACTAAATCTGACGATTGTTTTCCACTATAAGATATTCTGGGACACGGGTCTTATAACAGTAGCAGCAATGTCATGTATGTTTTATGAAACTGATTTTTTTTTTGTTTTGCCTGCTGTTTTTTAATTGAAAATGTATTTTAAACCAAGCTATTAAATTTTATATGTTCATTTCTAATGATGAGTCTTTTATATAACAAGTGCATCTGCTCTTACCCCTTCAGGTTTTCTCTGACACAGACTCTATAGAACTCTGGTGATTGTTTCCTAGTTTCTCCTTGCAAAAGAAAATAATCCTAGTGCCAGCCTTGCTGTTGTTATTCCCACATAAGAAATGGCCAGCCCCATTCTCGTTCCCTGCTTTATTCCAGCTAACCTCGTTCAGTTCAGTGTGGGGGGGAGCTGCAGCATTTGCTTCCATAGGACTCTTTCCTTTGGCAGGAGAGCAGAATATCCATAGTTAAGATCAGGTGTGTAGGGGGACCACTAGTGAAGCTGCAGGCATTGACTTTCCCGAGCTGAAAACAAAATTCACACTAACATCTCCAAGATAATCCTAGTGCCATGATATGTGGAGTGGTGTTCACCTCCTCTTTTTCACTGTCAGAAAATGTCTCAACAAGCTTTTGCTGTAGCTGGCTCCCAGCCCCTGCAGCAGTTGCTGTCCTGGAGCAGCTCCTGTGCTGGGATCTTCCCAACCACCAGGCTTGTGTCAACATGCTGGGGCTGGGTGGGGAGCAGTGTGGGTGGCAGAAGATTTCTGGGCTACGAAAAGGCCAGGAAAACTTATTTCCTTATTTGTTTGTAGTTCTTGTGGAGGCTGTGCTTGCAGGGTTTGTCCCAAATGCAGGAAGATGCTGCAGTGTGTCGTGTCTGGGGGATGCACCAGTGCTGGGGGATGCCCTGTGTCATCTCCACCCGAGTTTGTGCTTGCTGGAAGACTGGGCAGGGCTCTGCCCCATACAGTTGGTGTGTGGCCATCTCACAACAAACCTCAGCATGATATGGAATCTGCTGCAGGGCTGGCTGAGAAACAGCTGCTGCCCCCTCTTCCCTGGCTGTGTGATACCACCATTTTCCTCAGCCTTCATGTGGTGTGTGTGTGTGTGTCTGTGCCAGCACTCCCTCCTGACACCCCTCATCCCTTTTCTATTCAAGTGAGTTTAAAGGAAGTGAAGGCGAACCCCCAAAAATGCAGCTCTGAGCTCCCAAGGCAGGGAACCTTACATGGAACTCCGTGCTTCTTCCTGGGGCATGACTTGGGGCTCTAATATTGAAAGCATTTAGTTAGGCTTTTAAGATGTGATCTCTTTTTGTATGGGAAAGCTGGATTCTCCATCAGTCTCCAGTTTCTTGATGGAACTTCGTTGAAAAAGGGTTTGTAAGAGCACAGAGCTTCGATGCAGTGCTGCCCTTGCCCAACCTGTTGAATCTGCTCTTTGAACTTCTGAGCTCACTGGTTTGGGTTGAGCAGGGCACTGTCGTGCTGCCACTGCCCAGGAGTCTGGATTGAACCAATCTGCCTGCTCCAGCCATGGGAACGTGCCCAGACAGAGCCCAGTCCCTTGAGACACGTGGCTGGAGCAGCTGCTGTCTGCAGGGACCACTCTGGGAGCAACGCTCAGCCCTGCTCAGGGGGTGACAGTGTCTGTGATAAGGGCACAGGAGGGCAGGGATTGGCACTGGCTCTGCTGGGCAGCAGTGCCAGTGGCATAGGAGTTGCTGCCAGTGCTTGGTTTGATGATGCTCTAATCTTGTCATGATAGGGCTTGCTTGATTTTTTTTTCCCTATATAATTACATGAACTATTAATAAGTAAATAAAAGTGATCATACAGTGGTCAACTTTGCAGGTCGTGTCCCCACAGCTCCTCATTTGAAACGCTTTGAGCCTGTCAGCCAGTGTTAACCAAGGGCTTTTGGGGAGCAGCAGTGCTGGGTCCCCCCTCTTGTGGGTGTCCTAAAGGGCCCTAAACCAGCCCTTGCTCTCCCCTTGCCTCTGCTTTTCATGCTTAAAAAAGAGCCCAGGCTGCAGGCAAAGAGGCTGGTCGGGACTCGCTGTCTGCAAAGCCTCAGGTCAGGGTAATGCCTGAGACAAAAGGACAGTTATAGCATCAGTGATGGCAAGCTAAAAAACAATCCCTTGCTGCCTGAATCACCCCCTGCTGATGGCCATTCCCAAATGAGCTGGCACCTCAGGCAGTCCTGTCCAGGGCTCTGCCTGTGAGTGACCCCCAGCCCAGCCTGGGGGCCAGCTGAGCTCTGCCTCTGGGGAAGCTGCAATGCCTTTGGCTGCCCAGCCTCAACAGGGGTGAGGGTTTTGATGGGAGAAGGGCCCAAAACCACCTCATCTCTGCAGAGGCACAGCTTGTCTCTGCTCCTCTGTACATGCTGCAGGGCAAGGGACCACAATCCTGCTCCATTAGTGGCCAGCAGCACCTCCAAGACCCCATTCTGACTTCCACTGTTTTTTTCAAAGCAAAGTTTTGAGCCCTCCTCCAGGACTGAAAAGAAAATTTGAAAGATACCTCAAGAGAAAGAAAAATGTAGATGATGATCACACTTCTTCATGCTTTTTTTTCTTTAGGTCCATCTTTCAGTTCCTAAGTGCTGGGGGTTAATGATGCTCTTCAACAACATCAAATTGTGCAATATTTAATTTCTTGGAGGAATTTCCCCCCATCACCCTCCTTTGAAAACCCTCTCTCTCTCTGATCCTCAAAGTTTTTTTCACGCTGCATTACATCTACCCATTACCCTGCTGTTATTTTGCTCTAAAGGTACATCTTGAGGCTTTTATGAACCATATTTGAGCTCCCTGACGACAGCACTCGGGCGGATGTAATCCAGTGTGACAGAGCGTGTGAATGCCATAAAGTGCAGGGATAGCAGGTGGAAATCTGGCCAGCAGGGACCTGGCTGGTGGCTGCAGCACTGGGATTTCACGCCCTGATGAAGGGAGAAGGGGGACTTGACCTGAGCTGGGACAAAAAATAAGCTTCCAGCCAGGCAAATCTGTGTTTGCACTGAATGGAAGCCCAAACCATCACGTTACGGTATTCAGGCAGGCTGTTCACAGCTCAGCTTACTTTGGTCAATTGCTGAGGAGAAAAGGAGAGGTGGTGTTTGTGGAGCAGGAGCTGTGGCCAGGGCTCAGTTTGACTGTAAGGCTGCAAGTTACTGGGTGTGTGGGGAAGGTTTTGGGGTAAAAGCAATGTCTGTCCCCAGTGCAGGACCTTTCCCACCCAGCAGAACTGTGAACTGTGAACTGTGAATGTTCAGCCTCAGACTGCTCTTCACAGGTCACTGCATAGTTGGGGTTGGAAGGGAATGTCTGGGGGCACCTGGTCCTCCTCCTTTGCTCCAGCAGGGCCACCCCCAGGCAGCTGCCCAGCACCCTGTCCAGAGGGCTTTTGAATATCCCTAGGGACAGAGACTCTACAGCCTTTCTGGACAACCCAGTACTGGGTCACCCTCACAGTGAAGTATTTCCTGATGTTCTGAAACTCCTCCTGTGTTTGGGTTTGTGCCTTTTGTCTTGTGAATGTATGTGCTGGGTCTCCTGGAGGAAATAATATCAGGAGATCAGAGATGAAGTGGTGATTTGGGGCTGCTTCAGGTGAGCTGCAGCCATGGAAGAGCACTGCTGCAGCCCAGAGTGGGGCCGTGGTGCCGGCTTAATTCTCTGCCCTGCTGGCATCTGTGGAAGGATGCCCAAGGGGAGGGAAACTTAGTGGAAACAGTGTTGCCTGTGCTCAGGAAGGGAAAATAGCACAGCTAGCCCCAAAAGAGCTGCCGCACAGAATTGGAACCCGAGTTTATTTCACATTAGTCATCTTGTTGAACCTCTTAACATCCCGAAGCACTGCAGTAGTGAAGGGGAAGTGCACACCCAATGCTGATGTAAAGGTTTACCCGTGCTGGGAAAAAATAGGGACTCCTTGTCCTTTTTTATGTAAATAGTGTAAAACTAAGTGGGAAAGTGCTTTTGAAGGGAGATATTAGCATCTCCACTGTGCAAGGGGAGTTGCAGCAAATAAGTCTAGGCAAGTACTAATTATGAGAAAAAGCATCAAGGTGGCTGGATACTTGATCCAGACAACAGGCAGGGTCTGTTCTGCAGCTGAGGGAGTCGGAATGGAGCCGACTGAGTCATGCATGACTAGCAATGCTGCCAAGGAAGTATCACAACAACAGGAATTGCAATTTTCCAGCTCCTCAGCTGGGGCAGGGATGGGATGTGGCCATTGCTGGGGTGTGATACCTCCCTTTAGATGCTAGAACAGGGATTTAAACTATTTAGCAACTCAATTGTCACTGACTTCCCCCCCC
>VYXD01013436.1:95615-124368 GCA_013397195.1 Hylia prasina | reverse complement strand
CACTGCCCGCACCCCTTGCCCGCCGCCCCCATCCTGCCCGGGAGCGATCCGCACTGCCCGCCTCTCCCAGCCCGTGCCCCATCCTTCCCGCCAGCGATCCGCCCGCCCACATCCTGCCCGTCCTTCCCGTCCCCATCCTGCCCGCAGCCCGCGCTCCCCGCACGTCCCTGCCCGTCCCCATCCTGCCTGCGCCCCGCGCACGTAGTTCCCGGCGGGGTGATGTGAGGACAGGCGCCCGGCGCGATTGGCCCCCGGGCTGCAGCGCTCGTCTGCAGAAGGATCTTTTTTTGTGAGGGTTTTTTTGGATTTCGTGGGGGTTTTTTTGAGGAAGCGAGGCACATTATTATTTTTTTTTTCATGCTTCTTCAGGGAAAGCTGCTCTTCTGAAACGCAGGGTTGGAAAAAATAAACCTGCCGGTTTGGGTGCTTGCAGGTGCACTTAGAGGAACACTGGCAGACTGTCTGCTCAGTGCAGAGCCTCGCCTGGCGTGGCCCTGGTGTGACAGGCCATTGAGGTCCAGGCTTGCAGGCACACATCATGTTTTCCTCTCATTGTTTCTCAGTGGAAATTCTTAGAAATCTGTCTCCAATTGCTTTTATCCCTTCCAGCCCCTGAGTCATGACATCTGCATGCCTGGGTACCTCGTGTTTTAGGTGAAAGTCCTCTGTGAGTGCAGTACCAATATTTTTGATCCATTAGGTTTAGCATGTTTGCCTGCACATCCCTAGAGCGTAAACACAGCTTTACGTCTTTGTGACACTGTGGATCATCCCACATTACTTAACTCAGTAACAAAACCCATTGACTTAGTGTATGTGCTGTCACCCAATGAGCAGAATTCCTTCTAGGGCTTGAGGCCGTGCTAATGGTGTGGTGTTGCCTTTTGAGTTAGAACCTTTTTCCTGCAGTATAGAAACACTCCATGTAACAGCAATAGGCTCAAGAGGCTTGGTTCACACTTCTGAATCCCAGCCTTCAAGTTAGTTGGTATGTCTAAAGACTGGAAGAGTCTGGATGCCTAGCTGAGACTGAGCTGGCATGTGAGTAATAACCCGTCAGCCTAGCACAGCTTTTGGGGCCGCTGCCAAGCACTGTGAGAGCTTTGTGAAGTTTGGATATCCTTTTGCAGAGAAGTCAGGTGTTTTGCATGTGTACACATACACAGACAAATCTTCTGTGATGCTTGCAATTGGAAACAAATCAGTATGATTACATTTGTCATCATGTTACTCAGAGTGCATTTGAGACACCTAGCACCTATGTAGACCTTTCTAAAGTACCATGTAAACAGTTCCCACTGCACTTTAAAGACTATTTTCCTTCCATCTTTTCCCCATCCTGGCTTCCCTGGTAAAAATAAGATTAAAATTCTTTTGTGATGTGCAGTACTCCAAGTCAATGATCATACCTTAAAGCATCTTACTGGCTGCTGAAATTTATCTTCTAAATGTTTCCAGAATGAGATTAGTGCTGAATGGTTCCAGCCTTGTCTAAACAAGGTTGAAAGTCAGGATTTTCCTTTTTTTTGCTGTGTGCAAGCATGGGATGTTCAGAGCAGTGTGATCCAGGAAAGTAAACTTGGAAATGTGAGCCATACACGTATCTGTTCTTTTCCTGGGAAAATCGCTTTTTTTTTTTTTTTTGAGACAGGAATGTGGAGAGGAGCTGCTGGGGGGAGAGTGAGAGTTGAGCCAGTTGGTAAAAGTCTTGCCACGGGCATGGGATCTGTTTCAGTTGACCTTCATTATGAGCAGACAGTGTGTGGGTGGTGTCAGCTTTGTATTCTGACTTGTTCTAATAGCCAGTAATCCGATTACTCTCAGGTTGACATTGTGGACATCTATGAGTCTCTCCGCGAGCGGCAGCGTCATGACAGTGAAAGGTCCACCTGCAGCACCCTGGAGCAGAACGACATTGAAGCTGTTGAAGCCCTTGTTTGCATGAGCTCCTGGGGTCAAAGATTGCAGAAAGGTGACATATTAAAGATAAGGCCCCTCACACCCTTCTCGGATTCCGGGGATTTCACAATGCACGCCGAGGCCACGGCTGAATTACCAAAGGACTATCTATCGACACTGGTAAGGAAAACATGAACACAAAATAAATGTGCCCTACACCTGGATGTCAGATCCCTGCAATGCTTTAACTGGGCTGGAAAAGACAGGCTTGCTCAGGTGTCCCTTTGTCACAGCCTGTGTGCACAGAGTAGTGAGGTGAGCATGTTGAGTTTGTTTTTTTGCTGCCCCTGGTTTAGCAAATGTAGAGGCTTTTGTTAAATTTAGGTGTGAAAGCCCTTGCTGACAGGTTATTGGATTTGACAGGGGTGTCGAGATGGCTGTTGTAGGTTTCTTGGAGCACTTTTGAGTCAGAATGGCAGAGTGAGCCCTGGTGATTTGGCCTCAGCGTATCTGCAAGCACTGTATAGAAAAAGGCCTTTGACAGCATTATGCTTCACTGGTCATTGTAAGAGAAAGTACACGTTACCATTATGAAATAGGCAATTTAATTAGTTTCTGTACTATGTGTTTGTACATGTAGTCTGTTATTTCTCCAGACATTGGTCTACTCTAGCTGACTAATGCTGGTTAAATCCAAATTTTTTTCTTTTGTTTCAATTTATGTTGCAACAAAAGTAGGTATTAAAAAAGGGCTTGGTGCCATTAAGGTTTTAGATGGTTAAGGCCCATTTCAACCAGTAGGCTTCTAGAATGCAGTTGCCAGGAAAATGGGGGATAATAGAGGAAAGAGGCTAAGATAAGAGCAGCTGACAAGCAGCTGCCATAATAACTCCTGCTGCTCAGTGTTGACTCTGTCTCTTGGGCAGCACAGGAGATACCTTTCTGTGGTAAAGGAGGAAGGAGAGGTGATGCAGGAAGACAGCATAGAGAGAAATGGATGAATAAGAACGGACAGAGCCAGTTTCATTTGTCCTCCTCTAAAAAGTAGCCATGAGATGATGAGGTAATCATTGAGAAAAGATCTAGGGCTTGCTGGGAGCTTGAAATGGAAAGGTAGAGTATTGCTATCTATTGTATCTGTTTATTCTGCTCATAGCCTCCTACAGCTGTGCCCATTGCTGAGGAGAAAGGAGTGAAAGACTTTTTTGTGGTGCAGTGAGTATACTTGCAGTGTTTTATGCAGTATTACAACTGCCTCATTGCCTTCCTTTTATTAATATGCATTTGATCATAATCAGAATGACCATGAGATAAGGCAATGTAGTGTCATGGCGTTGGCTAGGATAGAGTTAATATTCTTCCTAGTAGCTGCCAGAGTGCTGTGTTGGTGATTTAGAATGAGAATAATGCTGGTAACACTCTGATGTTCTAGTTGTTGCTGAGCAGTGCTTACCCCAGGTCAAGGATTTTTCAGATTCCCGTGCTCTGCCAGTGAGGAAGTGCACAGGAAGCTGGGAAGTAGCATGGCCAGGGCAGGTGATCCGAACTGGCCAGAGGGATATTCCATACCATAGAGTGTCATGCCCAGCATAAAAACTGGGATGACCAGTGATGTTGGGAAGACCTGGGCATTGGTCAGTGGGTGGTGAGCAATCGTATTGTGCACCACTTGTTTCTCTTGGGTTTTATTGCTCTCTCTTTATTGTATCTCCCAGTAACAATAATTACAATTGTTGTTATTATAGTTTACTTTATATCCATTATTAACTTGCTCTTATGTCAACACATGAATTTTACCTTTCTGATTCTCCTCCATGACAGATCTGATCAGACTGCGTTGAAACAAATTTGTTATCAGGATTCATCTTATTAGTTTATTAGTTGTTGAATTGTTTGCTATCAGAGTTGTGTTATGTAACAATTTACTTGCTGTGTATGTTCCCCCTGGTGTTGTGGTATCATCTCTGGGGGCTGGGCTAAGCTTATAATTTTACTGTACTTTGTAACAGTGGATTGTGATAGCAGAGAACTGCTGGCCTTCAAACTAATCTGGTTTTCATACTCTCATCACCTCTGTACTTGGGGAACCATCTGTTTGAAACTGCTAATGGTGACACCGTTGGCCTTTTCACCTCGGAGAGCCAACCTGTGTAGAAGACACACACAGTCTTCCCCTTCTTCTCCAGGCATGGGAATTTTGGAAATTTTGAATGTCCTTGGGATGCTGAAACCAGCATGGTCTGTGAATAATCAGGAGCTGTGAGTGTGGTTCAGGTCTTGTTTAGGGTTAAGCAGCTGTTCGTGGCTGCTCAGACCCTGGCATCATGCAGTGTGAGTGCTCAGACCCCAGCAAGGGATGATGCAGCTGACCCAGAGGATGAGCTTGTGCCTTTACCAGTTGTCCTTGTACACAAGAGGAAATGGACATGAAAATCAGCTCATTTAGTAAAGGAGGAGGAAGCAGGGCCATCACAAAAACTGGGGGGAGGAAGAGGGAGAACAAGAGGTAACTACTCAATCCCTGTCCCTGAGGGGTCTGTGGGATATTTGAAGAGGTTTCAGGTGCTGTCCAGTTGTGCACATTATCACCTGGCTGCTCCAGTGGGACTAGTAGCCTGGAGTTAGGAGATAAGGAAGCCAAGCAGTTGGGATGACTTCCTAGGGAAGAGAGCATTGCGAGGCTGTTGGAAAAGTGATACAAGTCTTCAGCCTCTGCAGGCAGCTCGGTCAAGTGTGAAGGAAAGGAATCCCTTCAGGAAAGAGATTATGTCACCCAGGCAGGTGGGCTACTGTGGGGAGATACCTGGTACCTGAGGGAATTAGCTGTACCAGAAGGGGTTTATTATGACATGAGCAAGGCACAGTCACCCACAGATCCAGAAGAAGTCAGTGTGCCCAAGGCACCTGGAAAAATTTGAACCATTAGCCATGGACTGATCCAGTTCTGGAACACCTGCAATACATATTGACAATACCACTGGGGGCAATACAGCGGCAGAAGTTTTTGAGAAAAGGAAGAAAATAGTCCAAATCTCTCTGAAAGCTGCCATGAAACAAAGTAAGGTCCAGGAACCTGCACGGGCACCCAGTTTTTAAGAATAAAATAGTAAGGTAGATATCATCAGATCCTAATGGATTTGATTAGAAAAATAACAACTACATTTCCACCAACTAGTAAGAAAAACACAAGCTTTCTTAGGCATTGTGGGTTTTTGGAGAATGCACATTCCAAATTACAGTCTGATTGTCAGCCTTCTCTGTCAACTGACCCCAAAGAAGAATGATTTCAAATGAGGCTTTAAACAACAACAAGCCTTTGAACAAATTAAACAGGAGATAATTCATGCAGAAAATTAACTCTGCCCCAGCCCTTGGGCCAGCCCAGGCAGGACAAGATACTAAAAATGTGCTCTATACCAAGGCCAATGGCCCTACCTGGAACCTGTGGCAGAAAGCACCAGGGGAGAATTGGGTCAACCTCTCTAGGGTTTTGGAGTCAGGTGTACAGAGGATCTGAAGCCACTGTATTCCAGCTGTAAAAGAGGTGGCAGCTGGCAGCTTACAAAGAGGTTCCAGCTGCTCTGGGAGTGCAGTGAAGCACAGCTTCCCCTGGCATCCTGATTTTTGGTGCTGGGCTGGATGTGCAAAGGATGGTTCTCCTACACATCACGTAGCTGATACTCTGTGGAATAAGTGGATCTTGCTGGTCACACTTGCGTGCTCAAATAGGAAACCTCAGTCATTGTGATTACTTTTAAGACTCCCGGGATTGGGGAGAGGGCAAATTCCTGGATGCCACTTGATGAGCAGATGACATGTGCTGTATAATATGTTACCAAAAAATGAGAAGCAATCTGCTGTGTTTGATGATTCCTGCTGTATTGTAGGAAAGCATTGGAGATGGAGTCACTGTATGGTGTATCCTACAAAAAAATATGAAAACTGTTGAAGGAGAAGGTGAATGGAGTCACTTTGCAGAGGTGAAAAATTGGCTTTAGACACGGCTAAACAAGAACAGTCAATGCTTTATCTCTGTACTGATTCATGGGTGGTGTCAAATGCCCTGTGGTGGTGGTTGCAGTGATGGAAGCAGAGCAGAAGTAAACCCATCTGGGCTGCTGCCTTGTGGCAAGATACTGCTGCCTGGGTGGAGACCCTGGTTGTGAAGGTATGTCACGTGGATGCTCATGTACCCAAGAGCTGGGCCACCAAGGAACATCAGAACAACCAACAGGTGGATCAGGCTCCTAAGATGGAAGTGGCTCAGGTGGATCTGGATTGGCAAGATTCACAAGAGCAAATTATTTATTGCTTGATGAGGCCATGACATCTGAGGCCATCAAGGAAGAAATGCAGCATGTATGTTGGGTGATGATCGAGGGGTGGACTTGACCATGGACACTACTGTAGGGCTGTCCATCACTGTGAAACATACACTTCAGTTATTCAAGCTGAGCAGTTAAAGCCTCTTTGGTGTAGGGGACAATGGCTGAAATATAAATATGGGGACACTTGGCAGATGGACTCTGTGTGAGACTCCCACAAACCCACCAAGGCAAGCACCATGTGCTTATGATGGTGGAAGCAACCACTGGATAAGTGGAAACATTCTGTGCCCCATGCCAGCGTCTGGAACGCTGTCCTGTGCCTTGGAAAGCAAGTCTTATGGCAACATGACATCCCAGAAAGAATTCAGACAAGGGGACTCATTTCCAAAACAACCTCACAGACACGTGGGTTGAAGAGCATGGCATTGTGTGAGTTTATCACATGCCCTGTCATATGCCAGTCTTCAGAAAAATTGAACGATAGAACAGACTGTTACTGAGAGCAGTGGGTGGTGGGACCTTCAAACGGTGGGATACACATTTAGCAAAGGCCACCTGGGCAGTCAGCACTAGAGAATCTGCCAGCTGGGCCAGCTGTGCTCAAAACCTTTACATAGTGTAGAAGGGGATAAAGTCCCTGTGGTGCACACAAAAAAGGCTTCTGGGAAAACAATCTGAGTTATTCCTGCATCAGGCAATGACAAACCCATCCATGGGATTGCTTTTGCTCAAGGACCTGGGTGCACTTGGTGGGTAATGTGGGAGGATAGGGAAGTCCAAAGTTTGCTTCCAGGGGATCGGGTTCTGTGTGAGAATGGCCAGTGATTTGGATTGTACGGTGTTAATTGCCATTAACACTCATGTCACCACTGCTGAGCTGGCTACATGCAACACCAAGGGTATTACAGTAGGAATCACCCAGATTAATGAAGAACAAACTTTGATGAAACTGGACAAATACAGTAGTGATGGAATGAGAACTGACTTCCATAGGCAGGAATCCAACATAGCACACCATCTTTCCTGCCCTGAAGAACTGCTATGAATTGGAGCCCAAAGCAATGCATGAATGAACACAACAGGCATTTTAGAGGGATGGCACATAGACTAAGGGAATGATACCTGTGTCAAAAGACAGGAAAAATAATGGTGGTTAATTGGGATGTCTTGAAAAGCGTGGGCATGATGTAAATGGCATAGAATATGGGGTGGCTTTCAGCTGGAATAGAGTTAATTTTGATCCTAGTAGCTTGTACAGTATTGTTTGGGATTTAAGATGAGAATAATGCAGATAACACACTGATGTTTGAGAGTAAGTACTGCTCAGCAACAATTAAGCCAGTGACTTCTCAGTGTCTCCTTCTCTACCAGTGAGGAGGAGAAGCTGTGAGAGAGCATGGCTAGGACTGACCAAACTGGCCAAAGGGATATTCCATACCACAGAGCATCATGTTCAGTGTGTAAAGTGGGGGGAGTTCACCAGAAAGAGCTGATCACTGCTTGGGGTCAGGCCAGGTGGCTGCTGAGCAGTTGTACTGTGCATCATTTGTTTCTCTTGGGCTTTATTTCTCTCTCTCTTTTTATCTTCCTTTTTATTACAATTAATATTTTATTACTGTATTTTCCTGTATCAGAATTATTAACTTGTTCTTATCTCAACCCATAGGTTTTACCTTTTTCTGATTCTCTTTCCCATCCATCTGGGGGTGGAGGATGAGAGAGCTTCATGGGACTTGGTTGCCATCTGGGATTAAACCACAGCAATATACTTTATTCAGTTTGTCTTAGGAGGTGCATTCTGAGATACTGGGAGGGAGCATGTAATTTATTTTTCAGAGTAAAGACAGGGGGAAACTGTGCTATGGAATTTCACTGATCCACACTGGTGTGGGTTTTTTTTGCAGTGCATGACGCCTCCGCACAGCCCTGACTTCGTAGAGATGTCGGCAGCTACGGCCCTGTCCTCACAAGTGACGTACTCCAAACCCAGGACTGTCATGGCAAACACAGCTGCCTGCTCGGTCACATCAGCGACCGGTGCCTCTCCCGTAACCAAGCCAGCTGTCCTCGGCGTGGGGCAGCTGTGCAGTCAGAAGCCAGTGATCTCTGAATCCTCCGTACCTCAGCCTTGCAGGGCCATGGCAACAAGTGTCATACGTCACACAGGTGATAGTTCTGCTTACCATCACATTCCTGCTGTGCGAGAGAAAACAAAGGTAACTTCAGGCTACAGCACTTCCAGAGACTGGTGCGGAGCGGATGACCGAAAACATTCCAGACTGCCACAGGACACGTGTGCTGTGGATGATTTAATCAACAAAACCTCTCCGGTACATCAGCCTTATGCACATGACTCCAGTGATATTGTGACCAATAAAGGGCAACTACCAGTCCGGCCCGTTTCACCACAAACCCACTTACCAAAGAATTGTGAGAGTGACTTGCAAAAAAGAGCTACCCCAGTGACACTTGCCCCTGTCTCAAGCCCCCAAGTTCTCTGTCACATGATCCCTTTAAATGGACAAAGCAGCATGATCAATGCCTACGTCAAGCCTTCAACTCCAGCGCTCTCAACTCCCATGAAACCTATTTTACCGCAGACAGCCCCGCTCTCCCAGCCTGTGCTCATGGGACCTTCTGTGCCTCAGGGGACTGTCATGTTGGTTCTTCCGCAGCCCGCTGTCACACAGACCCCGCAGTGCCCACAGACCGTGGTGACCGTCGGCAGCACCAAGTTACTGCCCCTTGCCCCTGCTCCCGTGTTCATCGCTTCTGGTCAGACCTGCGCCCCCCAGATGGACTTCTCCAGGCGCAGGAATTACGTTTGCGACTTCCCCGGGTGCAAGAAAACCTATTTCAAAAGTTCCCACCTCAAAGCCCACCTTCGCACCCACACTGGTGCGTATGGGAGGGCTCTGGCTTCTGTGGGGGTGCTGAGATGCATGTTTTTTGGGGAGGGGGTTGGGAAAGGGAAGAAGCAGGTGATGGGGAGGCTTCTGCCCATCTCAGGGATGGAAGGAATGTTCATTCTCCATGGACAAGCAAAACAAGACATGCTTTGTTCTGACACCTCAGCTGACCCCGTAGTGTTGGTTGAATTTCACAGGCTTTAGTTGGAGTGAAGCTTTGCCGTCTGTGTGTGTGTGTTTAGATCTGAGTGCAATCCTGCCATCTGGACTAGACTGAAATGAATTGTGTGAGTCCCTTGTTTTGGAGCATGAGGAGGTCTGGTATAAGCAGTACATAGTACAGGTAGTTGGTCTTTTTTGGTGGTGTTTTTTTTTTTCTGTTCCCCCAGAGTTTTGTTTAGGCTAAATGGGAATGCATTGAGCTTTTGGCTGCTGTGTTGGGAAGCAGAGATCCTACAGGAATTTAACAGTTTATTCAGTTACAGAATGGGAATTTTAGAGATAAATGAAATTTAATTGTAATTAATATGAACTAATTTGCTCCATAAATTGGGTCAGTGTGGAAACAGTCTACGTGTGTTTTACTTATCCTTTTTCTGGTTCCAGGATATTTTTAAATTAAAACTAACTTTGAGTTCTCAGCGATTATTTTTGATGTTGAAGGATAGGCATAGTGGGAGATGGGTATAGAGTAGTTCTATTTTTGGTTTTCCTTGACTTTTTTCTCCTACCTGCTGTTACCCCACAGTCACTGGTTTATTGGATGTCAGCTTGCATGATGGGATTTGCAGTAGTTTGGCAGTTTGATTTTACAGTTCCTTTTCGGAAAGAGCTTAACCTCTACATGAAGCTGGTAATTCTTGTAAACCATAGTTCTGAGATAGAATGATTCTTCTGCTTCTGGCTTGAGAGGCTCTTGAATTAAACCCATGCTCCAGGATAAACAGACTATCAGCAGTGCCTTACTTTGTGCATGTGGCTGCTGATCTGTAGGGAGCCTGTGTGTCCCTGTATCATGATTAAGACATCAGTGGCAGGTGAAACACACTGACCCCTCACTAGCCACTTCCCATTACAGGATCAGGAGGAAGAGTAGTTAAGCTTTTTCTGCATTTTCCCTGCACGCTGACTAGCTAGATGATAGCACATCCAGCAGACACAGACTTTACTCTCAGTACCTGAAGTAAGAACATTCCTGTGGGGCTTCCTTTCTGCAAGTCCCTTCTCTTCTGCTCTGAAGCGTCCCCACGATTTTGGGCCACGTGGTGGGTATTTATCTGGAGCTCTGTGGGAATTGCAGGCAGTAGTTGCAGTTGGTTGTTCAGGACAGGTGGGATATTCAGCAGTGGCCCAGGATGAGCAGCAGCTGATGTGGGCAGCCTTGCTGACTGCTGCCATTCCTGGTCTGTGGGGGGCTGGCAGGACAGGCTTTGCCTCAGGAGTGCTTGGTGGTGTGTGTTTGTGTGTGAGACTGGATCACTGGAGCAACAGGACCCCAAGGCTCCATTCCAGACTTCCTGTTTGCCCGCAGTATTTGTGGATGACATGCTGCAGCCAGAGAGATGGATACACAAGGATGGGGGCAGGGGCTTGCTTCTAGTTCAGTCAGCAGATAAGGCAGCTTTATGAAGGCTCTATTTCTTTAAATTGGGATTTTGGACAACTGAAAAACCACGTGATTAAAGAACACTTAAAGAGAGATAGGAGGAAATAAGTAGAAATGATACCTATTACTTTTCTCTGAAACAGAATTCTAGCTTAATCTTATGTTGACTGCACAGACGAGCAGTTCTGTGGAACTGCACTGTTTTTTTGCAAGGCAGATCTTAAGTTAGTTCTTTGCTAAGACTGCAACACAGCTTCTCAGAAGTAACATATGCTTCCTTTGTGTCCTGCAGGGGAAAAACCTTTCAGCTGCAGCTGGGACGGCTGTGACAAGAAGTTTGCCCGCTCGGATGAACTGTCGCGGCACCGCAGAACGCACACGGGCGAGAAGAAGTTCTCCTGCCCGGTGTGCGAGCGCCGCTTCATGCGCAGCGATCACCTCACCAAGCACACCCGCCGCCACATGAGCACCAAGAAGACGCCCAGCTGGCAGACAGAGGTTGGCAAACTCAGCAGAATTGCCACAGCAGAGAAACCCAAGAGCAGCAGCGCTCTGAGTATGCTCATCCCCGTGCCGTCACCTGTCTGCCAGGGCTAGAGTGATGAAGCGCCTTCCCTGGAAGTTTTCTGAAGATCAGGAAGGGCTCCGATGGCAACGGCAGAATGGGCAATGGCTTTTGTTTTCCCCATGTTTGTGTGTACTTTAGTTTCCTGCAGTTTAGATCCTCTGTTGATAGTGCTATGTGAGAAATCTATCATGTTTCCTCGTCCCTTCCCTGTTTGGTTTTTTTTCAGTACTTGGGCAATTGCAATCACCAGCACTTCAGGAAAGTAGAATTCCTTGGAAATTACTTTGGCAATAGGTTAAAAAAAGTTACTTCTAATGCTTGCTGTTAATATTTTGATGGACAGTAAAACAGGATGGTTTTTAATTTTTATAGTACTATTTTCTATACCAAATATATTTTGTATTTGTTCATTTCAGTCTTGTTATGCAGGCAAATTACTTGCATTAGTAGGGCTGTGCTGGATGAGACCCAGAGTTTTAGAAACTCCTCTTCAGTAAACATAAACTATTGCATTCAGAGTGTTTTGTAAACACTTACTGTTTGATAACTCATACTGGTTGGTGTTTTCACACATGCAAATCCTGATCCTGCAATGGACTAGAGCTCTTATACCCTCTGTATGCAGGTACATTGGAGATCAAAGTGAGTCAGTCATTTTTAAACCAAACCAGAATGACCTTATTTGAGAAGACAAGTGTTGAAATCCTCAGCATTTTATGAATTCATGCCCTTTGCACGTAGAAGCCGATGTGGCTGTTGGTAGAAGCATTCCCGAGTCCACGCTCCACTGGAGCCTCCACTGAAAGTTTGGAGGAGCCTGACTGCTCTGATGGAGGTAGAAGCACAAACACTGTTTAGAAATTTTGACACTAAAAATTATGCTTTATTTTTGGTCCTACTAAAGCAACATATCAAAATAAACTGAAAAATGGAGAAATGGCAAGATAGCCCATGAAAAATTAGTGGGTCTCTCTCTATATTTTTTTGAGTAGAGGAGGAATAAAAAATTAAAGGGTTTTTTTGTATTGTGGATGCTTGTGCACCTTATAGGAAATTGTTCAAGGCTTTCTTTTAACTGTATCAATGCACCAGAGGAAGTACTAATTGTGTCTTGAGTTAAGTAATAGCCACCATGTCAACCTGATGATGCTCTTCCTGTGGCCTTATACTTCTCCACAGTACTTTGTATAAAATCACCCTTTTCTATTAAACAATACACTCTCCCTGTTGAATGGATCTTCTTTTACACAAAAGTGTAATGATAGTTAAGAAATGGAACCAATGGCTGCAGGAGTGCTGTGCTGTAATAGCATGGTGTGAGTAACACAGTGCCCGTAGCACAGTCGGACTGCTCCGTTCCCGTGGTGCAGCAGGAGTGTGTATGTACTGTAGCAGAGCTGACAGTAGAGCAAAGCACCATGTGTTTTGCTGGGAGACAGCTCCCCCACTGACTGAAGTATTTCTGGAGTGCTTATTCCTTCTGGACTCTTCTCCCTTCAGCCACTCCTGCACTGAAGCTTAGTAGAGCACTGAGAAGGATTCTTTTTCCTTTGTGTGTCAACTGTGGATAACTAGGAATGCACTCTCTCTTTTCCTGCTTTGTTCTGAAATGCTGGTCTTGCTTCTCAGTGTGGGCAAAGCATGGATCTCATTTATGTAAGTGCTGAGTTGCAGACCTCAACTGGCACTTTCCTGAAATCGGCAGAGACCTGTTTCAGTTAAAGGAGATTATGTCATTATTTTTTACACTAAAGTCTATAGCTATAATTAACATTAGTAAGTTTTCAAACTGCACTAAATTGGAGTATTGTGCTAAGTGTACTGAAGTTTTTGTGCCTGACCTTGTAAAGGCCCACAGCCTGTCCACTGGCACGTGCTGTAATCCCACTGACCCCAGTGTACGTGCAGTGAGCGTGTGTGTGGACCTTGCTTTGGACTCTCCAAAGGGCTCAGCTGGAACCTCTTTTCCTGGTGAAGTGGATCCTTGTGGTGTTGCTGTTCTCTGTTGTTACCCAGTTTTCCAAGTTTCTGTGGTGAACAAAGACATGTTGCTGCTCTTAATTTTTTGTTTTGATTTTTTTTTTCTCTGAAACCCCTTAGAATAAGAAGTCTGGCTTTTGGATGCTGTTTTTGCATGCTTTTAACCAGGGGAAGCATGTCCTGTCTCAGTTTAGTAGCCAGTTTAGCACTTCATTTTTTTACAGACTGACCATTTATGGTGCTCACCTGAGAAAACAGTTTGGAAACTCGTGTCATAATTATATAAATTGTCATGTTTGTTGCATTACAGGGGCGGGGTAAACGGTGGACTGGAGAATACAGACTTTTAAAAAGCGTGTCATGTATGTGTGTAACGATGTGGGAAAGCAACTGCTCCTTCCTTGTTTGGGTGTACCTGGCCTGCAATTCCTGGCAGCCCATTCTGGGATGTGTGGATCGTTCTCTTGTGGATGTGCGTGAATAGCTGTGCCGCGGTGTGGCTGTGTCTGCTCTCTCTGTTCCTTCCTGCTGTGTAAGGGTTATTTATGGATTAAGCATGACTGGCATAGCTGCTGTCTTTGCACTTTACTGCCTGAACTCTACTGTTCAGTCTTTTTATTTTGAGCCTATATTTTAAGGAAATGGAACTGCATTTTTGTACGTGTTTTTAACTTTTATTAAATAAAATGTATGTAACGTGACTGGTTTTAAGTCAAAAAAATCATGGATTTTCAGGTTTCATAGGCGTCCATTCCAGAACTATGTAAATCATTCGGGATTAGATTGTGTGTCTAGGCCAGTGGAAGACTTTGGGGCTTGCTAATTCACTTATCTGTGAGGCAGGAATTTTTGGATCCTGTTGTAAATTGACCAGTGGTCACGCACTGATGATTTTACACCACTCATCTCATGTTTTTGGTATAAAGTGCACACCCCCACCAGGCCTTGGGACTTCTCTCTGGGAACAAGAGTTCCCAGCTCCACACCACTTCCAGCCTGGCCTCCAGCAGCTGTCAGCAGGATGGATGTGCTGGGTGCTGTTAGTGTCACAAGCTGTGCATGGAGTCAATGTTGGAAATAAGGCAGAGATGAGAATTTAACTCAAAAGATGTCTGCTAGCCCCAGTTCTTCCTGCTCTAGTGGGAAGTGGCTCTTGCAGGCTGGGTGTTACCTCCCATTCTCAGCTGGGAAGGAGGTGTCCAGTGATGATGACAGCAACTACCTACATTTTTATACTGTTTCCCTGTGACCAGTTCCTGAACTGCAGAAATGTTTATTTCCAGCAGAAAGGGTGAAGGTGTAATGATTCCAGCTTTTTGTCACAGCCTTTCACTGGAGGTGGCTCAGTCTCTGCAGGCAGAGCCCTCAGGGAGTGACCTGGGAGTGGTGACTCAAGGCTTTGTCCACAGAAGAGCACATTGTTCTTGCAAGTGTGAGGAAGGTGAAAAGAGATCTCATGGATGGTTCTGCGTCCTCCTCAGGAGAACAGCTGGAAGGGAAAGCTTAGGTGCAGTTTTAATGCTCTGGCAGAACAGTACAAACTTCAGCCCCTGTGCTCTGCAGGCTGCCACAATGCTTTTGTCTCCCAGGGGAAGGTGTCCTACCCATCCCTACTATTTTTCAAGGAAGATTTTTCTAAGCATCCAGTTACATCCCTAAGAATACTTGTTTGCTGATTTCTGTTTCCCTGGCTTTGGTTATGTGGAACATGGCAATGGATTTCACAGTCTGTGCTCGCCTTTCTGCTTTTCCTTAGACCCCAGATAGGGTCTGAGCTGTTCCATGCAGCCAGAGGTGCACTCAGTCCACATCCTAATGGGGCTGGAGTCTGGAACAGCTTCATCCAGTGAGAGAAAACAGCCTGCATAGGAGGAAGCCTTTCCAACTATCCCTTTGCTGACACAAGCATTGTTAAGGGCAAGCCTTTCTGGCTTGAAGTCAATTCTAAATCCATGAAAAGAAATAATTTTCTACAGGACAATTGATTTGTGCTCAAATGTGGCCCTGGTATTTCTGAGTCTAAGGTTTTCAGCCTGTCAGGGGCTGATTTTCTTCCCAAGGGAAGAATCCTTGAAAAAAAAAAAATTCTCCCAAGAACTCTTCCCTTGGGAAGAAAACCAGCCCCTGACCCTGTCAGGGGCTGATTTTCTTCCCAAGGGAAGAATCCTTGAAAAAAAAAAAAATTCTCCCAAGAACTCTTCCCTTGGGAAGAAAACCAGCCCCTGACAGGCTGAAAACCTTACAGACTCAAAAATATCAAGGCCACACTCAAACAAGTCTGTTGGCTTAATTCTTCATCTTGCAGAGTGGCATTGCTTGTTACACACACCTCCCTGTGTGGCTGTACAGCCAAACCTCGGGCTGAGCAGCAACTTGAGTTATCTTGCAAATCAATGACCACTGATCCTCTTGAAATCTGGACACTGGAAGAGTGAATCCATTCTGGTGCTGAGGGGTGGCTGCACACTTGGTGTACTCCTCCAGCTGGGGCCACAGCTCTGGCTAACTTTCCAGCTGTGAAAGCTGTACTCAACATCCTTCATCTGTCATCTCATGAGCTGAGTCCTGCCCCACGGTTGCCTCTGGCTTGAGTTGTCTGCAGGGATAAATCTTCTGACTGGTTTTGAAGTTTAATCTGTGAGCCCATCTGCCTGTTTACCTTCCATTCACGACTGGCAAGGCAGCTTGAGGCAGGCAGGCTCTGGCTGTAAGAAGGCAAATTGCTTCCATGTCTGCAGCAAGAGTAAATCATGACTCAAAACCCAGCAGGCTGAGGAAATGGTGAGACAGTCCAGAGGAAGCTGCCAAGGCCTCAGCCACATCTCACTGTCCAGGCTGTCCTGGGATCCTCTGTCAAATGCAGCCTTCCTCATTTTCTATTTCAGTCCTCAGATGTAGAAGGAAATTGATTTTTATGTGCTGATGTGTGTAGGAGGCAATGGGCACATCTTGAAACATGCAGAAACTTGAGGAAGCTGGAGCATACCTTTTCCTGGGAGAGTTTGTCCCACATGGGAAGAATACCTTAGGCTTACTTCTCTCTCTTGTAGCATCGCTTGAGTTCAGAGTGACTTCTTTTCTCTTGGTTATCACTGTCCAGATTAATCCACTTCACACTGTGCAAATAGCTGCCATGTCCTGTGTCCAGAGTGAGGTGAGGGGGAACCCTGCTGTAGATGTGGTCTGTGCAGGTGGCAAATGTAGTGGGCAGCTCCATGAGGTTCCTGTGGCACAGCTCCCCTGTGCCCCCCTTGCTGGGGAAGAGGCTCTGTTTCAGCAAGGCTCTCCTGCTGCTTTTGGACTAGTGCAAAATGCAGCATGTAGAATTTGTCTTTGTTAAATGAATAATGTAGTGATTTGGTTCAAAAATAATAGCCTTTTGCTGGTCTATGAATGGAGATTAATAGTGTCAGCTCAAAAGCCATCATCGTCTGCTGTCCTGTCTTATGCTGCAGGTATTGAACAGGAGGGTAGTTTCCAAAATGCTGAATAAGAGACTCTCCAGAACCCTTGCTAATTCCAGCAAACTGTTTTAGGGGCAGGAGGTACGGGCAAGCTGAACAATTTTTTGTCCTTCAAGCAGTTGTAATTTGATGGTGTTATAGAGAAATATCATGAAAAGAAAATAAACTTTCCAATAATTCAGCTGGTTGGATGTCAGCATTCACTCACTCCCTGAGATGTGGCAAAGTGATCTCTATAGTGCAATTGTCCTTTTTTTGAAAAACCCATTAATTCAGGTAGTTTCTCTTGAAATCTGTCATGGATACAGCTACTGCTTCCATACTATTATTTGCCTGTGAATGATCTACTGTCCTATTTTCTGTGAGCAAAGGATGGACCAAAAGCAGAGTTACACTGACACCAGGTAATTAAATTGTAGTTGTGGCTTCCTAGGCACCAGCCCCACTGCCACTGTCCCTTTTGGGTGTGCTGCTGTGTTTGACACAGAGGGAGGAGCACAGTCCCCATCAATTCTTGGGCAGACTGGGAACCTGGCTGGGTACCACCATCCCATTCTGCATTGGTATGAGGACCAGACAGATGGCTGTGAGCTGTCTGTGCTGGCTGGCTCTGTGGTCTGAGCTCAGTGCTGAGCACACATCACTTTATGGCACAGAGAAAGCTGCAAGACCATACCACAGTCTCAGGTCCCTCCTTGCATCCCCAGACTTCTTTCTTGCACCTTTTCCCTGGTGCAGTGACTGTCCCAGCTGAATCACTCCCTTCTGGACCTTCCTGTGTTTCTGCAGCTCTTTTTTTTTCTGTTGGTGATGCTGAAAAGATTATCTGTGAAACCCACTGCACCTTTGTTCCAAGTACAGAAATGTGCTTGTCTCTTTGTTATTTTAGAAGCTCATTTTATAAAGCAGCTCAGTGCTTTGCTGTGTTCAGTATAGAGAGATTTTTTTGCAGCCTAACAGTATGTTCAGTTGAGGTGTTCTTTTTAATTAGTCCATCTCTGTAATTGTGAATACTTAGGCTTTCCTTTAGGAGAGTCTGAAATGGGTTGTAGAGCTGTTACCTGGAGCAGTCACCAAGTGCAGACTCAGAGAGAGAAGCTGTGTAAGGGCAGGCAGGGCACATGCAGAGTGACCTGGGGGGAGGCAGAGCCCTGGTCCCTGTCTGCTTCTGTCACAGCGTAGTCTGGCAGCAGAGTGGCTTTCCTCTGCTTTGCTGTGTCATTGGAGGCCATCCAAAAAGGCAGCAATCCACTGGCCCTGCCCTCCCTAAGGGGAAGCTGTGGCTGAACTCATCGAAGTATCTCCCCACATGTGCCAGAGACTCAGGGGACCTTGACAGAAGGAAGGTCTTAGTTGAAAGAATGAAATCCAAATTCAAAGAAAATATAAACCACTATAGTGATTAGAAAAGAATATAAAGTACTGTGGTCCCCTGTGGTGCTGAGGTCACCGTGTTTTTTCTGCTCTCCACAGGTAGATTCTGTTCATCCCAGTAGGTCTTTGAGAACTGCTGAAAACTAACACAAGCTCTGGGAGATCTGGTGAGTGGACTCTTGATAAATTGCAGAGAAACTGTGTTCCTGCCAGAGATCAGTGACATTAATAGGCCTAAAAATGAGTGTTCCTGTGCAAGAAGTGCTGTTCAAAACTGGATTTTTTCCAGGAGTGTTAGAGAGCCACTGCTCCACAGGACCCACCCAGCTTCTCTCAACAATGCAGGGACATCTGCTCTCTACTCCAGCTGTTTCTGGGCCTCCAAGGTATCACAGAATCATAGAATGGCCTGGGTTGGAAGGGACCTTAAGGATCATCTAGTCCCACTCCCCTGCCATAGGCAGGGACATCTTCCACTAGACCAGGTTGCTCAGAGCACCATCCAACCTGGCCTTGAACACTTCCAGGCATGGGGCAACCTGTTCCAGTTACCCCTGGTCCCATGGACACACCCCAGCTGGCGTGCTGGGAGCTCCTGTCTCCAAGCATGCACAGCTTTGTGGGAGGTTTCTCCCTTCCCACTGACCACCCTGGCTGCCTGGTGGCTCCCCAGCTCCCAGGCAGAGCAGTGTCCAGCCTTGCTGCAGGGAAGACAACTGGGGTGTGAGTCTTGTGTGCCAGGGGTGTGACCTAGTGCCCCCCTCAAGGCATCCCACCTGCCATCCTCAGGGATTCATCCTGCTTAGTCTCTGTAGGTACCAGAGGTACCTACAGGTACTACAGGTATCCAACCCATGTAAGCCAGAGAGCCAGCCTTTTCCAGAACATTTGATGCCTTCACTGAGGGCTTCAGAGTATAGATGCATTTATTTCTGTTTCACAGGTCCCAGGAATCATAAAGTACTTAAAATACAGCATCTTAAGAGGTGTCCTATGGTTTTTTCTTGCATTTACACGTAGTGAAGATTTTATCTGATGTTCTTTATGCTTTAGTTGAGGATAGAAATAACATATTTTTCTACTTCTGATAATAAGCAGATACTCATAATATGTTAAGATACAGGTATAATAAAAGCAGAAACCTCAAATACCAGGCTTCTCTGTCTGGGAGCACTGAAAATACTATTTCCTTAGGAGAGACAACTTTCTGGTTTACTTTACAGTCAGCTAATGGTAAAATGCAGTGTTTTTTCTTGTAGGACAAGAAATACTAGGGAAAGATGGGAGGGGCAATTCTGGAAACTGATCCCAAACAGCTGCTCTACAGGAACATGCAAGTGCCTCTTGAGAAGGATGACTGAAATGGGGATGTACCTCCTGCTTTCCCTCCCATCACTGGGATGGATCCATGCACAGGAGCCTCAGGTAGGACACCTATGCTGGGATCCTGCCCCACAGGGCTCACACAAATCCTGTGTTCCCTGATGGCTCCCAGGAGGCTAATTTGCCTGTGTGGTGGGATTTGAATTCTGGAATTACACTGCGTATGCACTAGATGGTGGGTTCAATCCCCTTTTCCTCTTATCTCCCATACTGGGGACCAGATTGAAAGAGACAGTGCCAAATTCAGACCCGGACCTGAGGCTTGCACAGCACATGGAGTACATTTGGCACATTTTAAGTGGCAGAAACATGAATTTCATTCAACGTCCCCTTAACTTCTGAATCAGATGATAGTTGCTGCATTTTTTTTTACTTAGTTCAAAGCAAGATCTTCCTTCAAAGCACCACATTTCAACACCTCTAGTATGACACTTAATTTCAGTACATGTTCATTTATGAGTAGCATTGAGAAATGAGCATCTAAATATTGATTCTTAAGATGAGTTGATCCCTCTCCCAGTGGCACCAATCAGAGATCAGCAGCTGGAGAGGATCTTTGTGCTCTTCGGAGGTGATCAGGTGAACTTTCTCCCTGGTGCTTCCCAAGCAGCCACGCTGCCTCTCATGCTCCAGCACCCTCCACCACCCACCTCCCCCGTGCTGCCTCACACGTTGTCAGCAGCAGTTCTGCTCAGCTGGGCTTCCAGGATCAGGACTGACATTCTCGTGGCAGGGAACTGGATTCAGCGGCAGTACTCCCGCTCGATGCTTGCCATGAGCTCCTCCTCCGAGTAATCATACAATATTGTGGACTGCCCCAATGGCTTCTTGTTGCTTTCTGGGCACCTGTCATGGAAGGGAATGAATTACTGGTGTTATGAGAATCAGGCTCTGAAGACACAAGGAGACCCTTGCTTTATTTTTGTTTTTTGTGAATGGAAAGATCGAGCTAAATGTGGCTCGCAGAGTCACAGATACTCTGTCATGTCCAGTTCCCGTACCCCACTGGCACACTGCCTGCTGACATTTGCTATCACTTGGCACCAGTTTAGTCTGTGAGTTCATTACAGTACAACCCTTACAATGCTCCAGATCAAGCTCCCAGAACCTTTTGAGTTAGGCTCCAGGCGCAGCTAAAGGACAATGTAATCTTTATGCTACTTTTAACGTTTTACGCAAAAAAGAGATTATTTTGTTTGTATTTGTAAGGGATCTGAGTTTCAACCAAAATATGAGTGCAGCTCCCTCAAGCTGCTCTTATGGCTTTTGTTTCCACATCAGCACAGCCCTCCCATGAGTGGGAACTGATGTATGACTCAAAGGGAACTGGTATGGGGTTTATTGGTGTTATCAGAGGTGGTTTATGTTGGGTACAAGAGAAATCTGTCCCTACCTGCATAAGGGAGAACAGTGACAAATCTTCTGCAGGCTTTGACCACTGTACTTCATGCTACCAATTTAGTCTACTTGATCTTGCCCTCCAGGACTCGAGAGGAGCCCTCACTGATGAGTGAGTGCTCCTGCTTGGCCTTGTAGAGATCTGGGAGGTGAGCAAGCCAGGCTGTCAGGCTTGGAACACAATGCTCCTTGGAATGGAGGTCATGGAGAGGTGCAGAGCTAAGTGGAGAATTCAGCTGCTAAATCCAAACTGTAAAGTGATCTGCTGTGCTCTGTCAATCAAGACTTGTGACCATCCACTAGTGGAGAACAAGTAAACAAGAAATAAATGTTTTGGGTTTGTATGTCAGTTAGTTTGTTGCCAAAGAGGAGAGATTTTCATATGCACTAGCATGGCTCCAGATCTGTCCCAGACTCACCATGTATTATCTACTAAATTCCTCTAAGGATGAGATCTATCTCAACCATTGCTCTTGCAACTGGGATGAAAAAAATTCATCCATTAGCATCCTTTAATGAAAAATCTGAGGACTTGTTTACTGGACAAAATCACAGAAACTGCCCCAAAGCAGGTATGTAAATGTATAATTGGAATTGAAGAAATTAACCCTGAAATGCTTTTCTAAGGACACTTTCTCATAGAGGAGGTGTTTTGATTCTCATAGAGGTGGTGCTTTGATACTGCTCTCCTTGGGCATCCTCAGTGTTCCTCCCACAGGCAGCAGCTGTGGAGTGAGTGGTCACAGTGCAGAGCAACCTTCCCTCTGCTCTGACCTGCCCTGGTGTCTTGGGTTATGGAACCAAAAATGTGTATTCTATTTTCATCTGCTGAAAGCAGTTGGGGAAATGTTTTTTCTTTATCTCTTGTTACTCTGGGGGGAGGGGGCGGATGCCTTTCTGATAATGGTTCAGCTATTAAAACAGGGTGGGTACTGTTTCTTATCTCTCACCACCCATCCTCCCTCCAGGGGGATATTTTCTGCTAATGGGCCATTAAGGCTCACCAATGACATGACACATTTACATCATCCCATTGTGAGATGCTCCACCCAGTGGTGGGGGGCTCCAGGGTCCCTACCTGGATAAAAACTGAGACTCAGAACACCAGGCATCCTGTTTTCCACTGGACTCCAGAGGAAGATCAGACTCATCTCACCATCACTGGGCCCTTCTTTAATGGGATCATCTCTACTCCAACAGAGCCACATCTGTTTCTCCAGGAGGACTGCTTCCAAACACCCTGACCAACAGGGTGTCACGTCATGTCCCTGACTCTGTCAGGGTTTTCTGGGCTTTTTGTTTGTTTGTTTGCTTGTCTTGTTGTACTATTACATTTGTATTTTTAATATTCCTAGTAAAAGATCTGTTATTCCTATTCCAAAATCTTTGCCTGAAAGCTCTTAATTGCAAAATTATAATAATTCGGAGGGAGGGGGTTTACATTCTCCATTCCAAGGAAAGTCCAGCATTCCCTAGCAGGTACCTGTCTTCTAAACCAAGACACCTGGCCACAGAGGCTCCTGCCACAGAGGCTCCTGCCCAGCCCAGCTGCTCTGACCAAGCTGTGTTTATGCCAAGCCCCCCATGTGTCAGAAATAGCCTGGTGTTTTTCCTAGAGTCACCTGATGGCCAGTTGGTGACACTGGGTAGTGGAGATATTCTGCAGTTACTTACACTGCACTACGCCCTTGATGGCAAATTCTGCTAGCAGCAAGTAGGATTTAGCAACTGGACTCTTCTACTTACTCCTTTTATTCATTTCCCTGCTGAGGGCTGCAGGGTATCTGATTTCCACTGCACTAAATGAGACCTGAGAAGAAAGCTACAAGTCCAAGAGCTCGAGCCATACAGCAGCATTTACAAAGCAATAATGCGAAAAGGAAGTGCACAAATCTGAGTTTAAACACACAATTTATTGATTTAAACTCTGCATTGTGACAATCCTCTAACTAATTTTATGTTACGTGATGAATAAGAGGCAGAGCTCCTGGCAGCTTGCTTCCAGGCCCACAGAAGAGCCATTGTTTCTCTTAGCAGTTACATAACTTCCCACTGTTAATTATTCTTGATGCTGTGGTTTGCATGGAGAAAATCTCCAGGTAAAACTCGCTGAGACACAGATGTGCTTTTGAAAAAACAAGAGCAGACTCCACTCCCTATGTACATCCCAGAAATAAGAGAAAAAGAGAGGGCTGTGTTTCTTTCTAGAGCAAAGGAAAAGCAAGCTGCTGTTCATACTATTTCTATATTTGTGGCAAAGTTCTGTATCATTTAATATGGGAAAATTGAAATAAAATAAAAAATGAAAGCTTTAATCTGGATTAAAGGAGAAACTTCTGCACCTCCAAGACAGCAAGCAGAGGAACAGGCTGTGTGGTTGCACAGGCTCTATCCTTGGAGGCTTTCAACACCTGATGGGACAAAGCCTGGAGCACTCTGCTCTGACTTCACAGCTGATCCAGCTTGGAGTTAGAGCTGGGAGACTGCACTAGAGACCTCCTGAGGCCATCCCAACTCAAACCTCCATCTCAAAGGCACACTGGTGCAGTTATTTCTGCTGATCCTAGAATTCAGTGAGAAGCTGTGGCAGGGAAATCCCAAGCTTAGGATGTGCACAGGACAAAAGCTGGCAAACCACAGGCCCGTGCTCCTTCAGCTGCTCCAGCAGCAGAGGAGGCATTTTGCTCCTCTTGTCACCACGTGCCAGGGCTGCAGAGCCTGGCTTCAAACATGCTGAGTCCACCTGAGAGCTGTTAGACCTTCCAGTCAGGAAAATAACAGGTCAGTATTGTGAGTGGAAAGATTTTCAAGGCCCAAATGTTATGGGGAAGGAGAGAAACCTGTGAAGGAGCAAAGCTGAGGGAGAAGGAGTTAGCTGAAAAGCATACAAGAGGGTAATTTGCAGCATGATAAGACAGCAAGGAGAAAGAAGGCCAGTGCAGCTCCATCAGGATTACTGGGCAGGCTTCTGGGCACCTCACTGCTAAAATGTTAACAGCTTGGAGGGAGTTTAGAAAGCAGCAATAAAAGTGATTCAAGAGGCTAGAGCAGAGCAATTTAGGAAAGAGGAAAGCAAGAAATGTGCTCCATTTCAGCTACAGGCTTCTTGGTGTTTAAAGTTTCTTAAGGGAAGCAGCAATATGGGTGTGTCTTTTTGTTAAGTGTAAAGACAATGAACTATGCAATGTGGAGAAGGAGATGCAAAGGGCAAAATTAGACCAAAAGTGAGCAAAACCATCTTTGAGCAAGATCCCAGCAGTGGGGAAGGCTGTCAGTGCCATTTCCCTGGTGCCAGGCAGGTGCCTGGTGTGGCGGAGAGCTGCCTGCAGGCTCCTGTGACAAAGGCCCTGATGGGTGACAAGCTCCCAGGCACAAACCTGAGTTAGGTGGCTGAAAACTAGGCTGGGGTGAATCTAGGCCAGTGTTTTTTATCATTTTGCTGAGGATGGGGAAGTTCAGGGTTAATCATTAAAATGCCTTCTGCAAGACCTAGCAGCTGAAAAATGGGTCAAAACAACGCCCCGGTAACGCTGCCAGTGCCACGAGCCTTGGCAGCAATTATAAAATCATTACCGTGTGCCTGGGCTGTGTCATCCACCCGTGAACTACCAGACTGCTGGAGAGCAGTTCCCAAAAGATTCTGGGGAAGGGAGGACAAGAAGTAACACAGCCCAGCCAGGAGCACAGCCAGAGTATTTACCAGGGGCTGGCTGAGATGCTTATGTGGTGTCAGGCACCTCTATCTCGCATGACTGCTCTCTTGACAGACACTATTAAGTCTCCCTATCTAGTTCTTCTTCTCCTTCCCTGACATTTGCTTCTCCTTTAACTGGCTTTGTGGGAATTTCTTCAGTCAGCAATTCTATCAAGACAAGGCTGACTTTTGCTGTTTGTAAAGTGAGTGTTTACCTAGAATGATTCCAGCCACAGAAATGTGAAGGATGAGACACCTACGCACGCACATTAACCTCTCTTTCCGTGGCTTGATTTGATTTTATTTGATTTGATGTCTTCAAAAATTTGCTGGGTGCTGGGCAATTTCCAAAAAACTGTTTGCATAGTTCTTGCCAGCAGAAATTGCAACTCTGCTTAGCTCAGGCAGTACAGGCACTTCACATGTGAGCTGTGCTATGCGACTCTGCAGTAGGTATAAAGTAAATGTTATCTAAATGAAAATAATCTCCTGTTCTGTCATCCCAGATCAGAAAGCATTTTCTGTTGTCTCAAACCTTCCCTTTGCAAGTCAAAGAGGGTGGGAGAAGGAAAGCCTTGGCAGGGTGTGAGGGGTCAGTGGGGCCTGGGGCTGGGGAGCTGCACAGGGGCTTGGCAGGGCTGGCTGTGCACCCCAGGAGGAGACTGCTCCATTGCCATCATAGCCCAAAGCCCACGGAGGATGCTGGAAAGCACAGGAGAGGGTAAAGTCCCTGTGAGAGCACCTGTACAAGCCTTGCCATCAGAAAAGCCAAGGGCAGATGTGTTTTCCGAGCACTCTGGGAAGCAGCAGCCTTGCCAGGTGAGCTCCCTGCCAGCTGAGACGGAGAACAGGAGCAGGAGGGCAGACAGCAGTGGGTGCCTGGGCTCTGCTGACATCCACCAGCACTGCTGGGCATTAGTAGGTCACACAGCCCATGACCAGCATCTGCAGATTACTCTGCTCTTGAGTGCTGCAGGAGCAGAGGGGCTGGATGACAGCCAGAGCTCAATGCTGAAGAGAGTCACGCTTTAATGGAAGGAGGTGGTATTTTAAGATGGTTTTTCAAGCCTGTTCATTTCACCTGGGGTTTTTTAATATATATTAAACTGTCCCCATTCCTGGTGCAGGCAGACTTGGAGGCTCACTCTGCTGAGCAGCTTTTGCTTGTGGAAAATTTCAGGTTTCTTTTGTTTGGCACCCAGAGCAGTAGTTCCCCACCATTCCCCTATCTCAAGAGACACTCATGTCTCTAACTGGTGTAGCACTGGAGCATCTCATGGGCTTTCTCTTATGACTCCTGGGGAGCAAAAGGATGTTATTCTCCTTTTCTACACGCTGCAGAGCTCTCAGGTGAATCAGAGTCTGAGCTCTTTGTTGGAGCAATTCTCCACAGCTTTGCACTAACTACTCCAAATTGCCCCTCTGACATGTGGACATCCTAAATTCTGATTGCTCACAACCTCTATACTACACTTGAGCTGGAGCCTGGATCTTTTCAAGCAGAACCTAATTGTTTTTAAATTTCCAAGTAAGTAAAAGGGCAGAATATTTAGGGCTATAAACCATTCCACACCATTCCCAGATCTTTTGCACAGTGTGAGGAATGCAGAAATGGCATAAAGGTCCCTTTATTCCACCTGCTTTTCCTCCCTGAAGATACCATGAAAGCAGGGGATACTCACTGATGGTCGAGGTTGTTCTCCAGGCCTGATGGGCTTCTGACTGACAAAGCCTAGGATAGAAGACAAGACAGTTACAACACTAAAGTCAAGGAATGTGGTTCTCTCCCTCAGCTGTGCTCATGTGAGACCCCATCTGTAGTGCTGCGTCCAGGTCTGGCATCCTCAGCACAGGAAGGACATGGACCTGTTGGAATGAGTCCAGAGGGGGGCAATGAAAATGATCAGAGACGTGGAGCACCCTTCCTGTGAGGACAGGCTGAGGTAGTCGGGCTTGGTCAGCCTGGAGAAGAGAAGGCTCTGGGGAAACCTCACTGCAACCTTTCAGTACTTAAAGGAGGCCCTTGAGAAAGATGGAGAGGGGCTGTTTGCAAGACCTGTAGTGACAGGACAAGGGGCAATGGTTTTAAACTGAAAGAGTGCAGGTTTAGATTAGATCTTAGGAAGAAATTCTTACTGTGAGAGTTGTGAGGCTCTGGAACAGGTTGCCCAGAAAAGCTTTGACTGCCCCATCCCTGGGAGTGTGCAAGGCCAGGCTGGATAGAGCTTTGAGCAATCTGGTCTAGTTGAAGACGTCCTTGCCCATGATGGGGGGGTTGAAACCAGCTGATCTTCAAAGCTCTCTTTCACCCCAAACCATTATTTCTTTGTATGAAACCCATCTCTGTCTACAGTGGGCAATATATCCTGGTTTAAACCCCCTGGTTTGGTTTAAACCCCCAAACAACCTCTGTGGAGACAATACAGGTATAAGAGACTCTCCTTTACTAGCCTGTTCTTTTGGTTCTGTTTCAGCATTCAGGGCAGCTGGGTGGCTGCCAACTACAGAACCAAAACCCCTGAGCACTGAAGTGTTAAACCTCCCAGTTTTCCACGAATGCCCTCTGTGCCACCAGCTGCAGGAAACAGTATGAAAACCTGCTAAGGGAGGAAGTCACTGCAATATCAACCCAATTGTCACCTGACAAAGATGGTTCCCAGAAAAACTGTCCATCTGGGGTGAAACATCCATCTTCCCTATGCTGGAATCCACAGGTTTTCAATGGGATACCTGGGGAGCAACCAAAGTCAGGGGGCAGTGATGGGACCATTCGTCCCCAGCTGGGCCAGTAATAAAATGAATCCTCCGTAGCCAGATACCACTGAGAATAATGCATCTCTCATCTTTTTTCTACCTTTTCACTGTATTCTTGCAGGGAAAGGGACTGGGACAGGAACATGGCTTTGCATCTTGGCTTTTAATTATCTTCTCTGAGGTGCAGTCCTAAAGCTGGTGGGCCTCCTTCATACAAGCTACCCTGAATCTCACATCACTAACAAGTTAAACAGGTAGCACCGAACCAGGGCCTTCCAGAAAACAGAAATGAAAAGCTGTTCCATCAGCGTGGAGAAGAGGAAAATATTTTCTGTACAAGAAAAAAGAGAAGCGTCTCAGTTAGAAAGACAAGTGTGCTAAGGAAGGCTGGAGCGTCTCTTGGAATGGAAAATGTAAACTCCTTCCTTCTGAATTATTATAATTTTGAAATGTAGGAGCTCTCAGGCAAAGATATGAGAATAGGAATAACAGTTCTTTGCTGGCACGTGTAACAAGGCAAACAAACCACGGCTCTGGCATTAAATACAAACAGCGCCAGGAACCACTGACCCTTCGGTGCAGTTCCGCTCACGGCCAGCGGGGGCGCTGGTGGCTCCCGGCGGGCAGGGCCGGTGCGGTGATTCCCCCGCGCCTGCAGGGGGCGCTGTGGCTCGGGCAGCGCGCGGCAATGGCGGCCGGGCCCAGGTGGGAAGGGATGGAGGAGAGGATTTGCTTCACAAACCCCTGGGACCGCCGGTCCCGGTGCCCCAGCAGGACTCCCGGCAGCAGCAAGCTGGAACTGCAGGATGTCTCTGCAGGCAGAGGCTGCGTGGCTACAGTGCAGCGAAAGCTTGGAGCAGTGCTGAAGAAGCGGCGGGGGAGGGACAGTGGCAGCCCGGCTCTGAGCAGGGCAGGGAGAGGCGAGCTCAGGATCCCGGGCACCCAGGCAGATGGGGACAAGTTCCTTGTTTTAGTGAGGTGGGTGTTAATAAGGTCCCAGTCCAGTGGCTGCTCACAAGCAGAGGCTCCCCCCACAGCACAAGCAGCAGCTCTGGTCTGGGCTCCGGCAGCAGCAGCGAATTCCCTGCCCCAAGCAGCAGCTCCAGCTGTCCCCCTCCAAAATTCCCCCCTGAGAGAACGAGAGAGAAAGGAGAGCCAGCAGCTGCCCCAGCCCTGTCCTATACCTGCCCAATTCTCATAGTGTCTCTGCCCAGAAACTCCCAGGTAAGGAAGTGCAACCAGATGCCCCTCCTCTCCTGAGCTTGGCCATTTCTTTTGTTTTTCTCAAGTGGCCAGTCATTAGTATTTCCTAGCAACTTATGGGAAAAAAAATATCCCTAAGAAAAAAGGGACAAAAGGAAAGGAACCTAGCCCCAACAGGCAGCACAGGAACCAG
>VYXD01013436.1:63895-94048 GCA_013397195.1 Hylia prasina | reverse complement strand
GGTGTTAATAAGGTCCCAGTCCAGTGGCTGCTCACAAGCAGAGGCTCGCCCCACAGCACAAGCAGCAGCTCTGGTCTGGGCTCCGGCAGCAGCAGCGAATTCCCTGCCCCAAGCAGCAGCTCCAGCTGTCCCCCTCCAAAATTCCCCCCTGAGAGAACGAGAGAGAAAGGAGAGCCAGCAGCTGCCCCAGCCCTGTCCTATACCTGCCCAATTCTCATAGTGTCTCTGCCCAGAAACTCCCAGGTAAGGAAGTGCAACCAGATGCCCCTCCTCTCCTGAGCTTGGCCATTTCTTTTGTTTTTCTCAAGTGGCCAGTCATTAGTATTTCCTAGCAACTTATGGGAAAAAAAATATCCCTAAGTAAAAAGGGACAAAAGGAAAGGAACCTAGCCCCCAACAGGAAGCAAAGGAACCAGGGAGAGGTGTGGAAAAGCTTGCAATGCAGAGCCATTGCCTGTTCCTCTGCTGTGTTTCTGCAGGGCTGGATGGGATCAAGCAATTCTTCCGTAAGATCATGCATATGCTCTTGGAATAGCTCAAACTTGTGCTGCCTCAAGGTCATGCATGGGATTGGTGCTGAAAACTGGGAGCTATGGAGGGGCAATGCCCCATTATAGGCACTGCTGGTACAACAGTAATGGCCTCACACACAGTTTTGCAGCCATTTAAATCTGTTGATATTGGTCAGGCTTGTATGTGCCATCCACTGGGTAGAAATGTCCACCTGGGTGTCTGCTGGTATTGCATGGCACCTGATTTTAATTGGCAAGGAGATTTTGTTCACTACATTCCTTCCTCAGTTGCTTTTCATGGGGGATGGAGAGGAGTTGAGGTTGAAACACCATGGTCTCAGACACTGCGAGGCAAACAGAGAGGTGCTTGGCAGCAAACTGCTCAGTTCTTCCTCGCCTCTTGCAAGGGCTTTGTGCTGCTGTGGTCACCTTTGGTTCCCATGCTTCAGCAGGTGAGGACAGTTGCAGCAAGGACACCTCTCTCATGGCTCTGGGTGAACATCTCTTCCAGGTGAGCCCTTAGTAGATTCCATTTAAGGAGCTGGGAAAGGTATCTGTTATCCACTGTATTTGACATCCTAGCTGCCTGCTTAAAATGACAAAAGATGTTGCCAGTCTTTCCTAGAATTTTAGTGTAATACCTGTCAAAAGGCATTCAACATCCTTTCAGAAGAGTTCCTGCTCTTTGCTTTCCCTGGAAGAGGCTAAACTACTCTAGAAAGAGCTTCTGGGTCCACACAGAGACAAGGGTATGTGAGAAAGCTGACAGTGAGGTAAGACAGTTCTCTCCTGCTTATTTATGATTGTTTCTTGGCAATCTCCCACAAGCAACAAGAGCAAGAAGCAGTGCCAGGAGAACAGCGTGCTGAGCTCCAATGGCTGACTTCTCCTGGGACTGTATCCCACAGTGCAGCTCCTCATCCATCATCCACTGGACTACTGTTGTGGCCCGAGTTTCCTTCTGCCAGGTGAGGAACATTATTCATCCTAGCACCATGGGAAATACAGTTCTTAGGAGTGCTTTGATGATCTTCTTCCCACAGTGAGAACCCAGCTTCCAATACTTCTGTGCAAAGCATAGGCTTGGGTCATTTTAGGGAGGGGTTTGGATTGTACAGTAGGTTGTCTGTTTTTTCTTCCCTTGTGGCTGACTCCTCCATATTACGAGCTGTACGTGTTGTGTGGGTGGAAGACAGAATTAATTCGTCATCAGGACAGTGCAGCTCCGGTTAGCAAAATCTGCTTCTCTGTGCAAAACCTGCTCCCACCTTTTCCAAGGGATCTGTCAGCAGCAATACTTATTTCCCAAGAGAATCTGGAATTGGCACAGGTAGATTTCTACCAACATTTCATCCAGCGCATGAAACAAAAATGGTGGCAAGTAAAAACAAAAGGCACCTCCACCCTGTGCCTTGTCCCTGCCATGAGAGTCTCCGTGGTTTGGGAGCTGCTCCCAGTTCCTGCGGGCAGAGGACACCTGGCTCGGCGGTGCCCGGGTGACACCGTGTGCCGGGCAGCAGGCAGGGAGCAGAGCACCGCCTGCCGTGGGCTGTGAGACACAATAAAAACTGACCCCACCCAGCCGGCTCAGATTGCTGTAATGGGGATGTTGCAAGTTCAGCAGATAATTAGTATTAGCCCTTTATGTGGGTTAGGATGATGTGCATGTCAGGACACTTTAATATTATGGGTTCCTATCCTACAGCTAAATAAGTAATTGCTGGCCTGGTTGGCCTGTGTCCTGGTAAGAGATAAATGAAGTCAGCTTCTCCTTTCTGCAGCTTGCAGTCATCTTTTTGTTACTCATCCAGACCGTGTTGTGTCTCCTTGTTTTCCACCCCATTCTCAGCATAGGCATCTTGTGCTGTGCCTCAAAACCCCACATCACACCCTCCTGCAAGTTTAAAGGCTTGGATATTAAGCTCACCCAGCATGTATCCACATTTAATTTAATGGCATGACATGTGGGGTGGACATTGCACACACAGTTCAGCCATCCTTTAGGGCAGCAGCTCCTGGGAGCAAGGCAGAGCTGAGAGGTGGAAGCAAGACCTGTTTCTCTGCTGTGTGCATAAACCAGCACTCCTGGGGTGCAGCTTCCCAATTCCCCAATCCAGTGCAAATTCCTCATGGCCCTGCCAGCCCTTAACCCCCTACTTTCTCTGTCAACTCCAGCAGCTGTGAGTAAGCTGGGTGAGAACACCCTTTCCTGGAACTTTCCACAGGGTGATCTGGAGCCATGTACCTTTGGAGGCTCTAGAGCTGCTCCCAAGCTGCACTGAAACCAGCCAGCTACAGTCTTGACTACTAATATTGTCTCCAAAACTGGGAGGCCAAACTCAAGCTCTCTTTGAGCTGGTCCCTGTGCTGGTCCCTTAGCCATGCCCAGGCATTATTTGGGAGGCTACAAGCTGGTCCTGACCAAAAATCATGCCAGCTTAGTGGTGCAGACCACCACGGTCCAGTGCCAGGCAGCTGCTATGGTACAGTTTAGCAATATGGATACAGCCCTGAGATGCAGTAGAGATACAGACCCTGAGTGCAGCTCAGGTCCAGGGAGTGACTGAGCCATGTAAAGTATTGACACGGCAGGGGTGTGGTCTCTGCCGGTGCTGGTCCACTGGGTGTGGTTTAATAGTGCAGCCTTTCTGAAAAATGTATGCCAGCGCCCCTTTCCCTGCCTCTGCTCCTCCCAAATCCCTCTTCACAAACACTCCCTGAACTGCCAACCCGCTGCCGTGGCAGGGAGGGAGGCTCTCAGCAGGAGAGCCCTGCAGGTGCAGTCTGCAGCGGAGCGCAGAGGGCTGAGCCGGTACCGCAGCAGGGCAGCACCCTCCAGTGCCACCAGCACAGCACTGGGGGCTGAGTCAGCACTGCTGGAATCAGCCTCTCCAACCCGCAGCCAGTTATTGCTGGCAAAAAAAAAAGTGGCTTACCTGGGGTGCCAGTAGGTACTAAGTGTGATGCATGGCCCCAGCTGCACCCCAGGCAAAGCACTGCCAGCTTTGCTTTGGTCTGCAGCAACATCCTCTGGCCAGCGAAGGAATTAGGAGCAGGCGGTGGACAGGAAGTGGGCAGGGAGACAAGGAGTTCCCACGCTTCTCCTGCCTACTAAAACACCAGATCTCAGCTATTCTGTACATGCTCTGGGCTTACTTTTTAGATCACGAATAGTTTCCAGGGTAAAAGCAACCCATGCTCTGCCAAGTGAAGGGGGGGAGTTGTGGAAAATACCTAGTCAGCAGTTTTCCAAGTCCAGGTGCAACACAGCTGTGCTGGGAGGGTGATGCTGGCTGAGGGGACAGCACAGCTCACTGCTTCAGGGCTCTGGTAAAGTTTCAGGTGCTTTGAACAAGACAAGAAATATAATAGAGGAGAGAGAGGGAGACCTTCAACTTAGCAACTGCCAGATCTACAGCCGGACATTAACAGCAGAATCTGAAATAATCTAACTTTGGGAAGTTCAAGGAGTCCCAGATATTCAGCAGGAGATGACATTTTCTGAAGGCCCCATGCTCCCTATGAAAGTCTAGCACAATGTCTTGATTCGAGGGTATTTTTGACTATTAACACAACCCGGAAGAAAATGCTGGAATAAACTGCTAACAGCGTGGAATTAGAAAGATCAAATTTCTGTTTGAAGGAAGCACATTTTAACAAGAGTATAAAAATAAACCTGAGTTCCTGTAAGATACTAATGGGGCATGGCATTTCATGTCCCTTCAGGACCCTTTTGTGTTTGCAGCTGGGACCAGCCAGCCACGAGGTGACGCTGTGTCACATCAGTCTGCAGAAAAAACATCTGGCTGAAAAAATCAGGCAAAGCTTTGAACACTTGGGTGTTTTAAAATTATATGATAGTCCCTCTAGAAGTTGGTAAATGCACCCTCTATCTGTGTTACTCCTGTGCTGCAGCTGGGGTGATTTGCTTGATGGAATCACATCCCATCTCCAGTCAGAAGGAGCGATGGTGCCATGGAAAAAGCTGTTAAAACCAAAGCCCTAACGTGTCTGTATTATTCCTCCATTTCAGGAAACTAATGGAGAATGCCTGAGCTTCTGCCCTGGCTTCCACCAAGAACTGCCACCCCTGCTCTGTGCTGCAGCAGCACCTGCAAAACCCCAACTACATTTTTCTGTCTTGAGCAAAGAAACAAAGAGAAGCACGTACAACCACCTGGAATTGACAGCAAAGCTGAAAACGGATGTTTGATGCTGACAGTGGGTGTTGGGGTCCGCTCTGAGGCATGTGCATGTTTCCCATCAGGATTTGGTTCCCAGCCTGTTGCTGTGATATGCTTTCACCCTTCTTGCTCCCAAGCACTATTTGAATATAATAGAGGTGGCTCACGCCTTTAAAGGGAGCTGCATGCCTCTCCACCAGCCTTTGTCACCTGGCCTGACTGCCCATCAGTGCTGTCACCTTGCTGCTGGATGGCAAATTGTGCCAGAGTTCAGCTGCGAAACACAACACTGATGCACATCCTGCCCAGGAGAAACCCAGCCGTGATCGCAGAACGATGATTCTTGCTTGCAATTCTGCTGTCTTCTGCCTGGTGTCAAAGGTCTTTCCTACTTCCACTGGCCAGAATCTGCTCCTCCAGCAGCCATTTCTCATCTGACTTTCCTCCTGTGATATCTCCTTGTTGCCTTTCCTCTTCCTGCCTCACCTTTCTCCCACTAACTCTGTTGAATTAATTCATCCTTTCTTTGAAATTTCTTTGCTTATCCTCCAATTTGGACAACTGAACAGGGCAAAGCAATCAAGTTCCTACCACAAGACAGAAACTACAAATGACCTGAGAAGCTGGCAAGACTGAGAGAAATTGACCTCAAAATTACTAGCAATGCAATGAAGCTATATCCCTTTCCAGAAAGCTCCTCCCCCAGCCTCCTGGGAAGGGTGGGACTGCAGTTTGCACAACAACCTGAAAGACTAAATTGTACCCAGTAAGCAACCAAAACCTGGTGCTGCAGCTTCCTCCCTCCTTTTTGCAGGCTAGTGACCTTTTAGGCCTCAAGGGGTTAGAATAGTAAGCCCATGACTGCTGTCTCTGCCATCTCAGGTTCAGGAAAATAAAGTGCTACCAAGAAAAGCTTCAAGTTTGCCCTGAAACTACCTGAGACTTCTCTTTGTATGGGCTATGTCTTTTGTATCTTTGAAAAACACTGGTAGTTATTTGCTGTCTTTGTTTGGGTGCAACCAGAGCTGTGAACTTCCTCCCAAAAAAGAGACAGCAGCAACAGGTGAACAAGGAGACACACAAGCTGCTCAGCATCACTGCTGCCTCACTGCTGTGTGCTGCACACACTTGGTCTCACTGGATGACCAAGGCCCCACGTGCCTGCTCCGGGCTGAGTTTTGAGGACCCTCATGGACATCTCTGTGCTGCAAAGCTTGACAGCATTCCCACCCTGGGTCTGCACCACAGCCTGAGGTGGCTGAGGTGATGCTACAGGTTCCTCACCATTTCTGCCAGAGACAGAAATCTGAAGCAGGGACTGGGGCATAGCAACCCCCACACTATCCCAAGGGCCACATCTTAAATTCCTCAGCCTCTACAGTTTGCTCCTTGTCATTAGTTCACTGATACCAACAGCTGTAGTGGACTGTCTCTACTGGCAGTAGAAAAGAAGGATGAGGGCAGCTCTCTTGCCTTTCTGCTATGTTATTACTCAGAATATACATCACTTCAGAATAGGGCTATGATACTGTTTATGCATCGGAAAACTCACAGCTTGGAGAATTATTAAAGATCCAACCATGATATTCACATCTGGAAAAAAGGGAAAACAATACCAGCAGCCTCTATTCCTGTAAGTAAAGATATATGGGAGAATTCAGGAGGATTGCTCATAAATGAGAGTCCCTCAGAGGAGAAAGTCATGCTGGAGTGAGCTCCATTCATTCTGTAGGAGGGTATGGAGCTTAAAGAGCAAGGAAAAAATATGTCAGTACAAGATCTCTATTTTTTTTTCTTCAATTTCCAAACCTTACTTTGAGGTTTTTCTTTAAAACCTGTCTAAATAAAGGGTTCTCATACAGAACCCTGCCAAGTTTCCTAATGGAAAATTTAGTTTATATTAAAGTAATCTTTAACCCATGGATGTGCATGCAGTTCAGTGATGGAAATGATAGCCTTCTAAAGAGTAAAACTGAGGCATGCAAGGCAGAATGTTCCTGGGTCCTAAATATTTCAATTTTTTTAATTTATTACTTTATTCTGACAACTTCGTATATCTGTGGAGAGCACTGTTTATCCAACAAAACCACACAGCTTTCAAAGCCATGGAACATGAAAGATGTCAGTGATTTTTGGCCTCATCACCAGCTGATATATATGCTGCTGTTAATTCCTGGATTGGAAAAAAAGCCCAAAAGATAAATCTCAACTCCCTCGGAAGCAAATCCATTATTTGTTAGAGAATGAAATGTGCCTTTATGAAGAGCCAGACGGCAGTTGCAGTGGATTGGAAAGGGCAGCTTTATGTTCACATTTTAAAACTTCTGTTTACAAGCATGACCCAAGAAAAAACGGGACCCGAACTTTATAAAGTCGAGCGATTTCCACAAGTCCGGAAGAGAAACTTCCAGTAGCACCGGGAGACCGAGGAACGGGAGGGACGGCCCCTCTCGGGACCGTGTTTCCCTTGCATCGGAAGCTGAAAACGCAAAGAGAGCAGCAAAGAGAAAACGCGAAGAGAGTACCGAGCCTGGCTCGCAGCTAAGATCAAAAGAACTTAACGCCATTGATGTTCGGAGGAAGCCACGGCCGCGGCGGGTGGCGCCGGCTACGGCGGGGCTGCCGAGGGCGGCGGGGACACCCGGGCTGGGCTGGGCTGGGGGGGCCCGGGGCCACCGCCGGGAGGGTCGGGGGTCCCGTTCGGGGCCGGGCGGGCACTTACCGCCGGCTGCTGCCGCTGCCCATGGCCCGACCCGGCGGGCAGCGCTCCGGGCCGCCGCCTCTCCCGGCCGGGGCGGGAGCCTTTCGGGGGGAGAATCCCACCCCGGAGCGCCCCAGGGCCGGGGGAGGGAGGCGGCGGCGCAGGGCAGGGTGCGCGGCCGTCTCTGATCGCGGTTTTGGGCAGGCTGCCGCGCTCCCCTGTCCCTTCCAAAACTTTCCAGCCCGGCCCGTTAGAGGGCGCCTCCCAAGCGCCAGATCCTTACATACATCTCCCACAGCTGGGGGGAGGACATTGTCATCTCCGGGAACCGTGCAGCAGGAGCAGCACTCCTGGGCTACTACACTTAGGCACAGCTCTCGCCGACGGGTCTTGCAGACCTTTGGAGAGCAGCCCAGCCCGGGGGATGCCCTGTGGGGCGGGTTTGCGGCGCTGAGTGCGGTTCCGGCCGTGTTCCTGGAGTTACAGGGAAGCCCCCGGGCAAAGGATGGGCCAGCCGGGCACCGCCTTAGCCGATGCCCAGAGACACTCTGCTTCCCGACAGCCTGTCAAGCCTGTGGAGCTGATCCCCCACCATCCTCGGCTGTTCTTTGCTTCCAGCAGCGCAATATTTGCACGTAGTTCGACTGTGGAAGATTGTAGATATTAAAGGCAAGGCTGTCACTGCCTCCAGGGACGGAGGGTAGGGGAGTACAGCGGCTGCTTGGTGTGCAGCCCGTTCTGCCTCTCTTCCAAACCAGAGGCTGATAAAGGCTGGAGGCACAGAGGTGTCATTCCTCTTGCTGCACCTCGGCACTGACGGCAATGATTGCATCTAGCAGTCGTTCATTCTGTTGGTTCTTCCTAAACCGCCGAGCTAAAGCCCAAGAGTTTGTAATGGAGGGGCTGCAGGACAGAAGGCAACGAGTGGTCAGATCATTGCCAGAAAGATGAGCTCATAGCAATGGGGGCTTACAAGAAATACGGGGACAGGCTTTTTACCAGAGCATGTATTGATAGGACAAGGAATAAGGTCTTAAACTAAAAGAGGGCAGATTTAGACTAGATGTAGTGAAGAGATTTTTTACAATGAGGGGGTGAAACACTGGCACAGGTTGTCCAGAGAGATCCCTGGAAACACAAGGTCAGATGGATGGGGCTCTAAGAGACTGGATGTAGTGGAATGGCAGGGGGTTGAACTAGATGACCTTTATAGCTCCCTTCCCACACAAACTGTGACTGAGAAGGATGTTCTCTTGGAAAAGTAGACCATCTGGGAGTGTGGGGGTGTGGTGTCCCATGCAGAGCTCGGGGTCCAGAGCCAGGCCAGTCACAAAGTTGTTTTAGATCTGAGGCAGGTCTTGGTTGCTGAGGAGGAGATGGTGGACCTGAATATGGGATTAAATAGCCCCAAACAAAATGTCCCAAGGGAACAGGCTCTGCAAGCATCAGAGACAAAAATTCTTCTCGACAAGAAGTGAGCAAATTCCTCCTCCATCCCTGCAGGCTGTCTCTGAAGGAGTGGAGCCTCCTGGAAAGTTTCCTGGCTGCCCACATGGAAACAGTTCATTCCAGGACAGTTCCCCAGATTCATTTGGAAGCACTGCTGGCTCCATAAACCAGCTGTCAAAACGAGCCAAACGCCTTGTGTTTTGGAGCAGATCGCTGCTGGAGCCAGGAAAGTGTTTGAGCAGCAGTGATGTCAAATGCTGCTGTGGTTTAGCACGGGCACTGAAGGACTCCGAGGCCATTCAGTGATATTTCCCCACCCCTAAAGGACTGCTGAGAATTAGAGAGAAAATTTCCCAAAAGCTAAAGGCCTGATAAGCACATGACTCCTCAGAAAAATCAGTGAAAATTGGCAAATCCCTTTTTATGATAGCCTGGTGCCTTTTAAGACCCAGCTGGGCCAGTGGATAGTATCTTGGCTGATCTTCAAGAGCAAGGGTGGAAGTGTATAGTACAAGTGCCAAATATGGCATGTAGATCAATTTTGCATGGCACCCAGCCAGACTAGCAAGGAGCCAGAATCCTTCACATCAAAAGCACAGTGTTGAGGGAGCCAGCAGTGCTGGCTCCTGGCTTCTCCCAAATCCTGTGGGAGCCCAGGAGCTCCTCTAGACAATGATGCTGGAGTTACATGCTACATGGCCTCTTCTGACTCCTGCTGTGCTGGCACTCTTAACCTCTGCTTTGGGAAAGAAAAGGATGTATGCTATGGGTGCCCACTGTTAGCACTCTTCAATCATGCCTTCTAATAGAAGATTTAATTATAGAGATATAAATGCATACATGCATATGCAACATCTGAGTCTTTTTAAACCATCACATTTATTTGGGGAATATGGGATTATTTTAAAATTACCATTATCCATTGAAGCCACTAGCACATATTTACCCTGCTACAGAATCTGACTGGACTTTTACAAGCAAAGGCCAAAGTGGAGTTGAGGCATACAATTGCCTGGACAAAATGTGACTTTCAGATCTTATTTTCAGATTGCTCACGCCCCCAGTATGGGTCTAAACCATACTGTTAACTCATACCTGACTCTTCCTCCATGCCATGTCTTATCCTATTCCCAGACTACAGGCAGGATTGTCACTCCTCTCTCCTGACAGACTTTCATCTATGAAGAGAAAGGGCATGTGCAGAATTGCAGCCAGCTCCAGCGGCATTTTTTGTTCCCTGCCTTCTCCCCAGTCCATGGTTGCTGCGGGATGATCTCACAGACCCTGTCCTACACCTCACCTTAACCTCAAAGGAAGACCCCCTAGTTCATACTTGTTCTTTGTTAAAGCCAAGGAATTCTTGTTCTTCTGTGATGCAGAGCCTGAGCTTTTTGGTTCCTCAGGTCTTTGCTCTCTTGTCTTCAGCTCCTGAAGCAACCAACTCTGCGGCCCCAGGACAGATCTCTGGCTGTAGCCAGTGCAAGGACCAGCCCAACCTGGCCCCTGCACTCGGCAGCATTGGTGCAAGGTAGGGGTGGGGAAGATGGAAGAACACAGCACAGACACATTCTCTTGGCAGGGAAAACACCCTGAGAAGGTTCCAGCACCAGAATTTGGGAGGGGTGTTGTGCTGGGCTGTGTTGCTGTTCACCCTGGTGAGGAGTAATGGATAGCTGCAGCACAACCAGGAGTTATGATGGGAGCACCAGAGAGCCAAACCAGGAGTTTCCTTGCTGGGTAAAATAACGGGCTCCCTGCCATACAATGATCAAAACAAAACGTGGGGAGCTGGGTTTTTCCAGGTTTTTGTTCCCACCAGAAATTTTCTAAGCTATTTGCAGTTAGTTCACTGAAGGAGCTGATCTTGTAACAATAAATATTACAGCACGTGTTTAGATTTAGTTTTCTTTCCTAATACTTGCTGTGTTTTCAGCAAGTCTTCAACAGAGATAGAGCAGTCCCTTGTCATAACAGTTCAGGAAAACTATGAGGGTATTTTGGTGGTCACCTCAATTAACCACAAAAAGGATTAAAATTCAAAGTTAAAATACATAATGTCAGAATGGATCTCTCCCTCTTGCTTGCTGACTGAAAGGGTGATTTCTGCCATGCTTCCCAGGCATCCTTCACAGGTATCCACTTCCCTGGAATGTAGCATAGGGAGATGCTGCCTCTTCCTGGCTGTCTGCGAGGCACAGGTGCTAGCTGACCACTGCCAGGACTTGGACATTCCTGGATTGCACCATGAGGACACCATGGCTTGTTTGGAGAGAGCCTGGAGGTCTTGGTACAGATTTTCACTGTGGATTTGTTAGAAGTCCAGTGAATGTCCATCAGAAGGTTGTTTAGATTTCAAACTAGCTTAGACAGCTTTTCCCATGCTCTGAGAAGAAAACAGCAAGATTTAGTCTCTATGGAACAAGCAGGAAAACCTTTATTTCCCCTCTGCAAATTGCTGGATTGGTGTTACCCTTCAGTGAACAAGTTTATATATTAATCTGCCTCTCTAACATTAACTTTTGTGTAGCAAAGGCAAAGGTGTACCTTGCTCAAAGCAGAGCCAGCATCCATCACTTGGCTTTCCAAACATTTACCCATATAAACTTGGGTTTTTCTGAAGTTCTGACCCCAAACCTTCTGAGAATTTTATTTCTAATGTTGACAGTTCTTCAGGTATTTGCTTTAATACAGAGACCTTATATCTAGTGGGTCTCTGCCATGTCCTGAGCTGATGTGCTGTGAAATTCAGTGAATGGAAAAAGCTGGATTTGAGAAAGAGCACAGAGCCAGTGTTGTCTGTCTGGGGACCCAAACAGGGAGTGGGAGGAGGAAATTTGTTTTGCCTTCACAAGTTCCCCAGAGAAAAATAACTGCAAGAGAGAGGCCATTGAGATGCAGAGAAGACAAGTCCATGAGGCTGAGTTGGAAGGTGAGGGTTAGGAATTAATGTTCCTAAACCTATTTCATCTCTGCTCCTCCTCCAGGTGCTGCTTCACACTGAACATACGTTTCCCAGCTGAGATGAGCTGGAAAGGTGGGTGCTTTGCAGCAGGGAAGATCAATTCCCTGACTGAAGAACCATCCTCCAGCAGCTTCAGGCCAGGACGCAGTGGGGAAGCCACAGCTGGAGGAGGGAGGGAGGTTGCCCCTGTGTAATTAATGGAGCTGGGTTCTGGCCCAGGGCCGGAGCTTGACTCATCTAATTCAAAAAAAACCTGCCGAGAACAGATGTTTAAATATAAAAGCATATTTTTTAGGAGTGTCCTTTCAACACATCTTGGATTTTACTGCAACCTAAGCATTGCCAGTAAAGACTTTTCTCCCTGCTTCCCACGTTTCAAGGGATGGCTCTGCTTTGTTCAAAAACACAAGAATAAAGACCCAGCCCAGCAAAGAGTTGTCTTTCGTGTCTCACCACGCTGTCTTCCTGCCATCCTTCCTTTGGGAGCATGGAGGGCTCAGGCCATGGGAGCACTTTCAGCAGCAGCAGCTGGCTCTGCCCAAGTGTCTTTGCACGCTGGAGAGGCAGCTGTGCCACAGCTGGAGTGTGACAGTACATCTCGTGTGAGCAGCTCGTGTGCTCATAAGACAGCCCTTTCTTTTGAGTCCCTCTGTGATCTCAAACCGTGGCCAGATGAGGAAAAAGGCCAAAATCACTGTCAGCTGCAGTGGAGGGAGGGAAGCTCCACAGCAGGTGAGACACAGCACAATGCAGATGAGCTGTGTCCACCTGGCAGTGCTGTGTTCCCACGAGTGACCTACAACTCAACCTGCACATTCCAGTCAGTGAGTGGCCACAGGATGGATGCAGTTACCAAAGTGGGGACGACTCAAGCTGTCTGTGTGGTGTTTTCACATCATGAATAGCATAAATGCTGCCCTTGACTCCACTCAGCCCCTTTGAGTTTGTCCCAGCTTGCTTGTTTTAATTCTGACTTCTCCCGGCCTTTCCCACTGTGACTCCAAACCACAGCACATCTCTGAACAGGGATCCCCTGTGGACTCCGCACCCCTGCTCCATGCCCAGTGGGCTGTTCTCCTGCAGAGAGCCCTGCCGGGTGTCCTGCTGAGGCTCCAGCCATGTCTTTTTCCTCTCTTTGTCCTGGTATTCACAGTGGGTGGCCCTTAGAGATGGCTGCCTCTGTTGGGTAAACACAAGAGTGTAAGGAAGCAGGAGAGCTCTGCAGAGATCCTGTGGGCGTGTGAAACTAATCAGCAAGAAATTAACCTCCCCTTCCTGCAGAAATTTAGTTCTTGTTCCAGGTTTGTGAAGATTTTTTCTCATCCTCAGTGAGGACAGGGTTGGAGTTTCTGAAGACTGGCTGACCTCGGACAGGCTGACAATCCCAGTTTTTTGGAGGGCTACAGGATTTCAGCTACAGCACTAAATCACAGACTTCAGCAGAGCGACAGGGGCTGATGGGCTCGGACCTCAGCAGACCTGCACAAGCCTGGGGTGACACCAGGCAGGGTGTAGGGAAGCAAGCAGGTGACAGACCTGGCTTTGTACAGCAGAAACTGCTTTGCTGCCTGGACAGCACCCAGTTCTTCTGTGGCTTTTGCCCAGTCCCAGCCTGGAAGAAGGCAAGGGGCTACAGGAGCACTTCCTCAGCTGCTTGTCCAGCACAGACGTGGTGCTTGTGATGCTTTGTCCAGAGAGCAAAAGGCAGCTGTGACATCCAGCATTGTGGTAGATCCACTTAGCCAAGTTGAGCTTTGCAGATGTCCATGACCAGGGACACCTCTTCTCTGACACCCACACCTTTGCTTTCTGTTCCTCTCCCTGCAAGAGAGGCAATGGGGTTCAAGGGCAAATGTAAACTCCTGTGACTTGAGACACTGTTAGATTGGTTGACCTCCAGCTCTGCAACTTTTATCCACCTTTAGCCACCACCAAACTGGGACTCCTGCTATTAATTTAAGATTCTGCTCTGTGGAGCCACGGCCAAGCCCTGGTTGTGCAGGGAAGCCTGATAGAGAGGGACCACCAAATACAGATGCAATCAAACAGGTTTAACTAGCACAGAGGAAGAAAATAGCTGAGGTTAATGCCTTACCAGCAAGTAATAAAACTCACCTGGTATTCAGACACATGTCTGAGTTGTGGGAGCTGTCAGGGTTGTCCCCTGACAGCTGGGCTGTGCTGGCAGTCCCTCTGCCCTTAGCCCACTTCAGACTTTAGCTACATCCATGCCTCACAGATGACCTGGGATAAAGACATGCATTTGGGCAATGTTGGATTTTATGGCACAGATCGTGGAATAACATCCTGATGGCTGTGCTGGAATTCTGCCTGGTGCCTCCCTGGTATGCATGACCTATCTTGGTGCTAGCAAACCTGTGTCTCCTAACCAGTCCCAGAGACAAGGTGGGTCTTTTACAAAGATTTCTGAAGCTGGCCTGTGACAGAGCATTTCTGTCTCCTGGATGGAGTGGAGGTGGGACCAGAGCTGGGTGGCCTGAGGGAGAGGCAGAGCAGGACTTCCTGGGGTTTTATCTGTGAAGAGTGGAGTCAATAGGATGAGATCACTTGTGAGGAGACCTTCCTTTCATCTGCCTTGTCTTTAATGTGCAAAATTGTGTGCTTTTACCTCAGAGGAAGCCTTAGCATTCTTCAAGTTGAAAGAACTTGTACAATTTTTGGTATTTCACATCTGAAGAGATTAACGGCAAGGAAGTTTTAAAAAGCATTTCCTTTATAAAAATGCTCACCTGTACAGATTGTAGCTAATGTACAATGTACCTTTCAGCTTGTAGTTAAAAATGTCAAGCTGTGCTTTCCCAGAAGGAGGCCTGAGGTATGGAATCTCAGGGATTGGCACTGTTTCCATCTTTGTGCTGCTGTGAATTAAAAGGGGAAGGAGGAGACACAGGATTGTTCCCTTGAACTTCCAGAAATATGGGTCACAGATCCAAGGGTTTGGGTTTTGTAAACTCAGTGACTGCATCTCTTCTGACATCTGCAAACACAGAGCAGCTTCACCAGGAATGGAGATGGGCAAATTGGTACTGTGGAAAGAAAGATTTTTTCTTTTCCAGTCCATGGAGGAGCAGAGACTCCAGCAAACAGAATCTCCACATGGGAAAACAGAACCATTTGAGATGTCCTAGAGATGTCACTCCTGGAAGGTCTCTAGTCCAACCCTCTGCTTAATTCAGGGCCAGACAGATTGGGCTGCTCAGGGTCTTTTCCACTTTTAAGTATCTCCGAACATGGAGACCCCACATCCTTTCTGGGAAGCGTGCTCCAGTGCCTGACCACATTCACAGTAAAAACTCATTTCCCTTGTTCCAGTGTGTGGCTCTTGTCCTGTTGCTGAGCTCCTCTGGGAAGAGTCATGAGTGTTGTGATTGAGTAAGAGCACTGACACCAGCCCATGACTGGAATCAGAATCCGAATATCCTGAGTTGGAAGGGATCAATGAGGACCACCAAATCCAACTCTGGGATTGCTTGGGCAATCACATTCCACCTGGAGAGGAGGGTGTATTTTTGTTAATGTGCATGCAGCCTGTCTGCACAGGGGAAAACAGCACACAGCCCAGCTCCTGGTGAGTAGAAACAACTGAGCTCAATGGTGGTGCTGCCTTTTTCACCTTTCCCACATGGGCCACTGAAATGCTCAGGTTCTTTGCTAAGGATTACTCCCAATACTAATTTTTGTGACCAGATCCATCAGTTATTATCCTCTCAAAATGTCCATCCTTTCCTTGGCTTCCACAGGTGCTGGGGAGGTCAGCTTTACACCCTTAGCTCTCAGACTGGAGGCTGGTGTGAAGAGAATGGAGCTGTAGGGAGGTGGCCAGGCTGTGTCAGGTGCCCCCTGATCATAGACAAGCCCTGCCCAGCCTTATTTACATGCACAAATGCACCCTCTGAATTTCCTTTGGAGCTGATGGAAAGTTGGAGGTAGATATACATGTGTGTAAATTATAGACTTAGCAGATTTGTCACCTATGTATAGCTGAAGATTGAAAACCCAAGCAGACCGGGGGAGATGGGGGTATTTTATGGGGGCAGATCCTGGGGAGCAGAGGTGCTCTGCATAGAAAAATAATGTCAGGCATAATAATGGAATCTATCACATGATGTACTCATTACCTTTAATTTCACATGTGAGTTTCTTCTGCCAGTACTGATTTTCTGTAGGCCTGAATTGTGTATTACCGTCACCCCAGCCATGACCTTAAATAACCCTTTTGTGCCCTTGATTTTAAATATCTGAGTATAATACCACCAGGACATAATCTCTGCAAAAATCTTTCCTTTTCTTCCTCTAGGGCTCTTGTCCCTGTTTAGCCAGCTCCAGGATGTCAGGAAATGTCAGCAACACTTCAGCAGGGCATGAAGTCAAGTCTGTGTTTTCAAAACACAGGGTGAAATTCCCAGAAGAAGGAGGTCAGGTGCCTCAGGTATTTCCAGGTATTAACACTCAAATACCATCTGACAGTGATGAAGTGGAAACATGGTTTTGTCCAAGAGATACCAAAACATGTATCTGCTAAAAGCCTTTAATGACCTTCATTAAGAGACCATATGGAAGCTCATTGTCACATCTGCTCAGGTGCCTTGGGCCCGAGAGAGACCAGTGCCTCACCCTGGGGTCAGCGACACATTGCAGCGATGTCACAGCTCAGGTCACACAATGAACAGCACGGCTTTGCCATCTCTGTTGACCAGTCCTGAAAAACGTATTGGGTTTAGCCCAGAGGGCACCAGTCCATCTGCCTTTCCTCCATTCTTGTGTTCAGTTAGCCACCTGAACCAGGCTTGTTTTCAGTGAAGGCAAAACATTTTTTTGATTTTTTTTTTTTTTTAGCAATGGGGTAAATAGTACTCCCTGCATCAGAGAGTTAGTTAAAGCAAATTGGTTTAATGTCACTGAGTCATGAGCAAGTAAAAACTTCTGCCTACTGCCTGCTTCTTCTGAGACATGTCAGGGCATCTGTAAGACAGGAGGGTATGCATGTGGGAATAATAGGTTGCTTAATAGCAAGGAATTTTTTTGCTGAGTTTTGTGAAATGCCCCTTACACAAATTGGGTATTAAAGTCCTGGAGACACTGCTTTAGTATGTGACCCTAATTATGACAAAATGAAACTGTAAACACATGGCTTCCCTGTGAAAGTGTTGTGCAACCATCAATTAATGAACTTTCTGGCCCCTCTTGGGGTGGATGTGGTTACCTCCTCTCTGTAAAGGCAAAGCAGAGGGCGCAGAGATGCTTTGTTGGCTGGTGTAAACACTTCCCTCATCCCCAGATGAACTTAATGCTAAATCTCCTGCTAATGTGGCTAGGTCTTCGTTTTGAAGTAACTTATTTAATAAAAAGTTTTGTGTGGGTTTGTTGTTTTGATTTTTTTTTTTAATTTTTTTAACAAAGGCTGTAGAAGAGGCTGCCTTTACTTTCCTTTGTGGCAATGTGCTGCACAGCTGAGTGAAGAGACATCCCATTGTGCCTTATGGAGGCCCAGAGTGGTGATTGTTAGTGAATGTCTGTGGTGTTGCTGCAGGATCACTCACCGAGGTGCAGTTGCAGGCAGAGTAACTGTGCCTCCTCTAAATGCACATGGTTAATGGCTTTACCTGCAAAGCTACTAAAGCCTGTGTATAACAGAGCAGTGGCAGTGTGGGCTTTTTGCTGTCATGGAATGGCTTTCCACAGAGCAAAGTAAGGGCTTATGAATTGCTGGCCCCCACAAACCAAGTGGCCCCAGCCTGCTGGAATAATAAAGATGTGAGAAAAGTGGGAAGCCAGGCATGGCTGCACTATTTCTAGCAAGACAGTGCTCCAAGCAAGAGATGGAAAGGTGAGGATTTAATTGTAAAGTGCTAACACCAAAGCAGGCTGCAATTTTTTTCCCAGCCTAAGTGGTTTGTAGGATGCTGAAAATGAGTGCAGCCATTAGCATGCTAACTGCTGCCGTTGCATCTTCAGGATCTTGTTTGACACCTTGGTGTAATAAGGATGGAAATAGTAAATTGTGTGCTATAAAACCTTGTGCTGGACTGCCTTTGTGCTGACAGTGGCTCATTTCCCATAAGGCAGTGTAATGCCATGCTGCCTTTAGCTGAGTCAGTCCACAGCATCAAAGATCCTTTGCTCAACAGTTGGCAGTGATTCAGGAGCTGTTGGGTTGAATACAGCAGATCTTTGTGTTCTCTTTTAAAGTGAGGGGTCCCCAAAAGATGCTTATCTTAGAGGTGTGAGCCTCAGCCTGTTGTGACAATAGGTTTAGTTGGTTTTTGAAGATCTGTTGAAATAGTATGAAGATTCTTGGAGTCTGTGGAAAACATACAATACAGTGGGAACCATTGGCAATGGGTCTCTGCCTTGGAGCGAGAAGATCAGGTTTTATTCTTCATTCTCTTCTTAACTGGCACTGTGACTGAATTTATCTTTCTTTTCTTCAGGTGTGTGCTCTTTGTATCTAAACTCAGCACCCAGCAGAATGGGTCCTGCTGGGCTCTCTGAAGACAGGGTTTAAGTTGTGCAGCTCTTGGCCACTCAGAGGTCTGAGAAATGTCCATGCCCCAACACTGGTGTTTGGGGGATGCACCCACATGCTGGGCCACACTCACAAAGTACAGGCAGAAGATGCCAAGCAGCAGCCCCTCCTGTGCACTTGTGTCTGTCCCTCTGTGACTGAGTGGTGATGGCTCCTGCACCCATCAAAGAGGAACTTGCTCATGCCTGGGTCACTCTGTGGTGTGACTGGCATGAGGTGACCTTGCCCAGCATGGCAGCTGGACACAGGGGCTAAGAGAAAGCCTCAGTCACTGTCTCTGCCTGCTTCTTGCAGTGTTTCTAGCTCTCCATGGCAAGAGCAATCCAAACAGACAGAATCTGAATGATCTGCCACCTACTGAGATGGAGAAGTCCTGGGCTGAAACCTGGTGCAGGGGGACACCACCACATTCCTGCAGTGCTTTGGATGCCTCTGCAGCAGGATTGCATAAACCCCTGTAATCCATTAACACTGACTGCTTTAATGTTGTACCAAGGTTACCTTGGTTTTATTAGCCAGAAGAGTCGTGCAATGACTTTTAGAGTGTGCTGCTTTTACAGATGTATCCTTAAATTGTCATTTAAGACAAAAGGGGAACAAAGACCTTTTAAAAGTTGGAGTCAATAACTTTTTATAAGGGAGAACTAAATTTATATCACCTGGTGAGACATGAGAAATTCTTAGTCCTTTGATTTTTCTATTTAACTTTTTCAAGGTTTTTTGGTAATATTCAGATTTCTATGTCAATTTCCGATGTGGCTATTTCATAGATTTTATTTTAAATACTATTAATCATACTGAACCAACATCTTAGTAATCTACATTATATTACAAACACAAGCTGGCATTGACAGGCATTTTACTGAATATTTCAGTTGCTTTTCATCTAGTTTCATTTAAAAATGGGAAAAAGGATATGTCTGGTCTTTTAAAATAATTGTATGATGATTGTTAGTTTTGACTGCTGAGTACAAGCATTTCCAAGCAAGCTGGTGCTCTTTTGCAGCCTTAGTGTTCTTCATTTTCATCTTATCATAAGTGAGTCTTTTGACTCGTAAATACCTAAGCCTGTTAATAAATGCATGTAGGATTGGGATTTGCTCATGGCCTGAGCTAAGGGGGATCACAAAGAAGCACTCTTCACAACACAGAGGGTAACTGCAGTAGCAGAGGTCTGATTTGAGAAGAACGAAGATATGATTTCTTCTTCTCTTTCCTTTTTTTTCCCCCACCAATGTTTGCTTTATACTGTTTCCAGAAGAGCTTCCCAAAAAGAGGTTATTTGTGTTTGAAACAAAGCTTCTGTTAGCTCACCAGAGAAAGCTTTCTCCCAGCTCTTGTTTAACATGGATTAGACTCAAAAACAGACATTGGAAAGCATTTTAAGTAGAACAATAATCATCTTGAAAGGAGATTGTGAGTGAAAAACCTTCCACCATCCTCCTGGTGAATAAATCAGCCATTTAATGCTTAATAGAGACCAGGGAGCCTTTCTGGATTAGGAATGTGGGTTTTTTTCTAGCTCACTGCCTAGAGGCTAATGTGGCTTTAGGTCCAGGAAACCCAACAAAACCCCCAGTTTCACCATATTTTTTTCTTTTGCTAATCCCAAACTAAATGCAAAACAACCCTAACTGGTTGTACAATGTTATAAGGAATTGAACTGGCTCAAGCTAACAGTGAGAAGCTGTCTGAAAATATGCTCATAAAATGGCACCAAAGGGAGCCTGTGAAAAGGAGATAACACAGAGCAGGGAATCATTTGTACAATTTGGTGACAGAAATCACTGTTTTCTGTTACCTCAGTAGATGGTGATTTTTATGAGCACCTCTCAAACACGAGCATCTAATGTGTCACCTTTTGGAGTTATGAGCAGAGCCCATGGGTGCAGCCAGCAGTGCCTTCATCCCTGACACTACACAGTTCAAAACACAGATATATGTGGAAATGTCCCACTTCTTCAGTCATTATCAGGCACGGAGGGAGGATGAAAACCTGACAGTGGCAGTGGTGCATGTCTGGGAAACCCACTGTTTATCACCAGGACATGTCACTGATGGTAGCCAGGACGCCCCCTGCACAGCACTGTCCCTGACACACAGCCTGGATTATATCCCAGAGCTCAAAAGAGGGGGTGCAGGGGGCTGACCAGTTCAGCAGCCTTTCCTTTTGTATGACTCTGTCCTCCCTGCCAGGTCCTGGACCCCTGGGAGTTAACACCACTGCTGACTGCTTTTGTGGGGTGATTTGGCTGTGGCCACCCAGGTTTGAAGGCTGTTCCCCTTTGTGCTACTTGTAACCCCTGACGATGTTGTGGTTGCAGCCTGGGGAGTAGGAGGAGATGGAGGATGAGACTCACTTTGCAAGGTCGGTCCTCAGCCTTGCCAACTGGAGAGCTGTGCCAGAGCCCCTGAGGGGCTGGCTCCTGCTTCTGTGCTGGGTACAGAATTCCCAGCCCGCAGGACATGCCATTGCCTGGCACTTCAGAAGGAGCTCATTGGTTTGCAGCCTGCCTGCTGCTCCCAGCGTGGGTGGTGGTGTGTTGCACACACAGGCTGTGTGCAAGCAGAGCCTGCATCACTGTGTGCCTGGTGCAGCAGGGACGTGCCTCCTCCTGCCTCAGCAGCAACAGGCAGGGCTGCTTTTAGCCCCTGCCCTGAATTGAGCCGGCTCAGCTTAGTTAATAGCTAAAGGGGTGGTGCTTTGCAGTGTTTTATCACATCTCACCTCACCACCTCTGTAAGTTGGCAATGCTTTGTTCCGCTTGCCAAGCTGTAGATTGCAGGGGGACTGCACTTCCCCCACTAAAGTCCAGGCTCACATCGTGAAATTAGAATCAAAAGCCCTAGCTGACTCTGGAGGCTGACTAAGGGCTGTGGAGGGAGGTGGTGATGTCTGCACTCTGCCCCTTGAGGCCTGGACCATGCTCAAGGCAGGAAGCCAAATGGTTTTTTTGGTTTGACAGCAGGGTGGTGGTTACTCTTTACATCATCAGGTTCTTGTATCAATGCTCTGTTGCTAAATATGTCTGGTTTTGCTCTACTTCTGTTCAGCCTCATCAGAGCAGATGATAGCTGCTCACCTCCCTCTACAATCAACGGGACAGAGCCAGCTTAGACCCACTGAGATGTAATAAAATTCTGAGCCATGGTTGCTTATCCTGTGCTTGCCAGGCAAGCTCAGTATGGATTTCTTCAATATTTAACAAAACTTTGCATGATTTGTGGCTGCACTCAGTTGGACTGATTTGAAAAGTGAAGCAGTTGTGGGTCTGTGTTCCTCACAATCCCTGACATCTTCCCCTTTTATTAGTGCTTCCATATGAAACCAGTGTGAGCATATTAGGAAAAGGTGTTGGGAGAAGGCATGTTTTCCTCCTGGCAACGGTGGGAGCAGGAAATACTTGGCCAGAAGTTAAAGTGCATTTTCCCTAACCATTAGCACTACTGTTGGAGACAAGGGCCTGCTCTTGGCTCTCATCTGATGATCATTTCTCTCAGCATTTAAATGTCTGTGTGAATAATAATTTTTTGGTGGTTAACTAATTCCTGATGATGAGAGGCACCTAGGAAAACAGATGATCTTAATTCCTTCTGCTTTCTTCCCATGGCACGACCTTCTCTGAGTTCTAAGGTTATTGCTCTATATTATTTACAGGGTATTGAGAGGTGTTTGTATTGTGGAAACAGTGTGATGGAAGCAGCCCTGTAGTGCCCATTTCCAGGTGGTGTGGCTGAAGTCTGCTCAGCTTGGCTAGCAAGCTGCTTTCTTCCAGTGGCACAACTTTCTCTGTCTTTTAAGATTAATGGCCCATCAGCTGGGGAAAGAGGAGGAGGTGATATGGAGAATGGAAAACTGAATGTAGTGGGGGTGAATTTAACCCAGGGCTTATCTCCACCTCTGGTATTTCCTTTGCAAGGTGTTTTGATAACTGCCAGCACAAGATAGGGAGAATATGTTCTGCTCAGGGCAGAGGAGCAGCTGCTGGCAGGAGCTTGGGCCATTTTAATGTTTTTTTTAAAAAAAAAAAAAAAAAAAAGGGGCACCAGAGTGCATGAATTTCAGGAAGATCAGAAGGAAGAAGGAAAGGAGCTGTGGTCTCTTCTGCTCCTTCTCCCCACTTTGTGTGTGTCCAGTCTGCTAATCTGTGTGAAGTCTCATTCCCCTTAAGGCAGTGCCCAGAGAACGCCAAAAAGGATCATGGCATTGTTGAGCTGGCTTAAAAAGTCCAAAGAGCACAGATCCTCTGCACCCTCTCTCCTCTCCCCTTTGCAGCCTTGCTGTTCTGAGCTCTGTGCCTGTACTTATTAACTTTGCAGCCAAGCATCCATGAGCTCTGCAGAGAGGAGATGACAGGGCAGCAGCTGTGTAGCAGTCTCATCCCTTTTCTGAACAGTGGCATTAGGAAACACTTCATGCCCAGGTTATCATGTGCCTGTGTTTTCACTGCATGGAGCTGGAGACATCCTGTCTCATCGTAAGGATGTGTGGCTGGGGTGTCAGGACTGCAGCCAGGGAAGGGATATCTCATGCATGGGGTACAGGTTGCTTTCCAAAGCTGCTTTTCAGCTGGGAGCTGTGATGAGCTGGGACAACTGGATTCTGGATCTGGATCAGCTGTGGAAAAGGAGAATGGAAGTGGGTGAGGAAAGCTGGTACTTAAAGCTCAGAAATGGTGGGGAGGGAACAGGGTCCAAGTGGAAAGAGGCTGCAAATTTCCTTGTCCTGAGCAATTCATATGGCAGCACTGGAGAAAAGGGGATAGATGGGAACATAAAGCTAACATGAAAAAAAAGAGATAGGGACAGTCGCAGGGAAAACAACTATTGTAAAAAAGTGTATATGGATATGTAGTTCTGCAGTGGGCAAAGAATGGTCATATAATGCCTTGCTGTCTCCATTTGTGATTGATCTAGGATGGTCACAAAATGGAAGCTTTCCCTATTCCTGCTAGGAGGGAAACACCAGTAGTACTTCAGCTGCATAATCCCTCTTTTCCCCCAAGGGCTAGTGTGGGAAAAGGAGGGAGTGGATCTGTTTAAGGGTTTTGAAAGAAAGGAAATATGGAAAATACTATATCCTTTAAAGGAATTATTTGTGTCTCAGCTTCACTGAAAACGTTAGAAGTCACTGAAGCCCTGAGAGAGATGTGGCAATATGTGGTGGAATAGGTGCAGTGGGTCTCTGTTGGTAAGAGACTTGTCACCTGTTTTATAGTGTGTTCTTTTTCAGCTGGAGTTACATGAGACCAGAGTGTTTTGCTGCAACAAAATATCAGTTATTTGTTGCTGAATTCAGTGTTAAAACTTTATCTTGAAGATTCTTTCCCCCCCCTTTCTTTAGCTGGGTGCACCAACAGGCATAGCTGGGGAGAAGCTCCTGGCATGCCCTTGAGCTTGCTGTGCAATGAAAGAGCATCTTGATGGATGCCAAACAAAAGGACTAATAAAATAATATATCCTAATCCTTTGATGCCCAGCAAAACTTGATGGTAACTGCTGAGCAAAACATAATGTGCCTAAATAAAACTGTCATGCGAAATCTTGAAGTCATGACTGGGAATTGAGGAATCTGCCATGTGCTGAGGAAAGCTGTTCAATGCATAATTACCCCTGGTGGGAAATATCTTCTCTCTGAACTCCATGTTCTGGTGACTGTTCAAAGTTGTAAGATCTTATGCCTTTTTTCCCCACTGGCTGATTACAGCCGTGCTTGGTTGGGGTGGTTACCTGGCTGCTCCCCAGCTTGCTCTCACAGCAGTGAACAGGACAGCCTGTTCCAGCATCTTGCTCCAGGGCAGGTTTGTAATCTTCTGGTATGCCCTGGAGCTGTCTTCTGAACGGCTCCCACATTGTGAACATCCTTTTCACTCTTTGTTGTTGGAACTGGGCATGGGGAGCGGGTTTGGTTTGAGATAATGACAATCCATTTAGACATCCAGACAACTTATATTGGATGGCTTGACTTGGTTGCCTAAATATGGATATTTGTGCCATTTGAGAGGCTCTGGAGTGCCTAGATGTGTGGCTGGAAGTAGTGGCACAGTGAGGTCAGGCAGGATGCTTTAGAATGTCTCAGGTACCCTTGGTGCCTGCACACCCCACCCATGAGTGGGTGTGCCTTTGGGTGGCTGAATCTGGATCTGAGCCCTGCTGGTGCTGCCCATGGATCCTGTCCCACAAAATGCAGGAGGGAAGCAGTCATGCCTCCAGCTGCAATCCCTCTGACGATGGAGCAGGGAGGATCTGGTTTGCTCCCCTGACCATGGGTTAGCCTGGGAAGCTGCTGGTGGACCTGCTATGAATCATCACCCAGGAGCCCCTCTCTTGTAGGGCCAGTCCAGCAGTGCATAAATGTGACCTTTACTTTTCTTCCCTGCTAAATGCAGGATCCTACATTTAGCCTCATTAATACCAAGGACAGATTACTTTTACACACATTCACTACCCACCACATCTACCAGATAAAACTTTGCAGGCATGTCAGGACATTTAGCTGGTAATGATATGCCCCAACAGTGACTTTCTAAAATCTATCAGCCAGTTTTAATTCTCTCAGTGTCACAAAGCAGTGACTCAAATGCACCCTTATAAAGCAAAGGATTTTTTTTTTTTTTAATCAGCCTGACTGTACTTCCAAAAGGATAATGGATGACAGGTTTTGTTCTTTTAGGGTTTTTTTTTTTTTGGTCACCCCTTACACCCCATTACGTTCCCATACAGGACTCTGTCTCATTTAATATCAGACCTGCATCAATTTGTCTACCTCTGGTTGTCCCTTTGAATGCAAGTGCAACACAAACCCACTTTTCTGTGTTTTCATGGTCCCCAGAGTTCTGTGGGCACTTGCCTCTCTCTTGTTTTCTAATTTCTGTTTTATCTTTTTTTCCCCTGGTTACCGTTCCCAGAGGCAATTAGTGCTTTCATATATAGGTGTATTCCTAGCTCATCTTTCACTTACTTGGATGTATTTGGGATCTTTTCTGCTGCTGTCTGTTAATGCACAGGGACTGACCAGGTAAACAGTCCCTTGTACCTTCTCCTACCACCATGAGGTCACTGCTGGACCCCACAATGAAATTGCCATGGCAGAACAACAGGACAGGACATGAAAGAAGCTGGCTTTCCCCAGTCCCTTCTTTGGCAAAATTGTAATTGAATCCTGACAAATACTGAACATTTTCATGCTCTGCAGGAAAGTGTCTGGCAGATGCCAGCAGAAAAATGTCCAGTGATAAAATGTCCCTGTTTTCTCTACCCTGCTGGATGAGTGCAAATGTCATGGTCATCTGGAGCAGAAAAGGACTAAAATATTGTACTGTCCCAAAGGTGGCAGGCAGCATCCATTCCCAATCTTTTCATGACAGTCTTGACTAGGTGGTTTCTTAGGATAGGAATGACAATGTGCACCAGGAAGTCTGGTAGTAGGTATCCACTTTGTTGAGGATAGTCTGCATTTTCAGGGGGAAAAAAGGTCTCTGCTGGAGAAGAAAAGATCACTGGAAGAAGATGGAGCAGGGATGTGGAACACGTATGAGTTCCCCACAGGTGAGTAAGGTTTGGGTGGTAACTAAACCACCCACTGCTGACCCAGTTAAGAAAAATGATTTGAAGTCCCACCTTTGTCTCCTCAGTTAATTGACTTTCATGGTTTGAGGCTAGTTTTCTTTGGAACCATTTGGAAGTACAGGGGAGCTCCTGGCTGCCTTACTAAGATGGCAAGGTTGTCTTCTGGACTGATGCAGTCGGACACGAAATGATCACACAGAGACCTGGAATCTTTTGAGATGCAGCGCTGAGCCGAAAAAGAGGCCTTTGTTTATTAATTTCCAAATATATACTTTTATCAAGGTGACAATGGATTGGAAGGTGAAATTCCCACCTCTCAACCACATTGGTCAATCAGACTATCAATCACATTCTCCTCCCATTTGAAGGAATGCAAACACTGGCCATATTTACAAAAAACAATTCTTTGTTTATGTTAAAAGGCATGGGAAAGTGAGAAACTCTGACTCCAATATGAAACATCAGAAGGCTAAGAAAATTCTGGGTGACACTGGACCAAGAGGGAAGGGGTGGCTCAGACCACTGTGTGTGTATGTTAGCAATGAGGACATGTCCCAGAAGTGCTGCCGTGCAACAGCTCTGCTCAACATAACCAACAAGGGCCTGCCCAGAAATTAAGGGCCTGGGGCTGCACCCTCCAACAGGCAGTTTTGGATGAGTAAGTGCTGAGGAATATAACCCTCAGGAAAGTTCACTGCCCTGTGGTAACTGACAGGCTGCTAGAGGGAGATTTGTAGTTTTCCATGAGTGGCAAGAGCTCAGCCACAGTCTCACTGACCAGAGCGCAGGAGCAGAGACCAAAATGAAGACCAAAGCACTGACTGCTTGAGGCAAGTCAGTGGTGGGCCAAGAGGCTGGAGCCATTGCCTTCTGCTGTTGCAGGAAACAAGGAGGTGGTGCTACCAGCCAGGAAGAGTGACAACCTTCTTGAGCACACGTATGAATGCAATGGGGGCCTTGCTACTCCAGCCCCACAGTGTGCCCACAGATCCTGAGGAATCAGTGCTGCTCCTGCTTATTACTGACTGCTGATGGCCAACAAGTGCAGCTGCTTGGAAAGCCTCATTTTTCCAGCTCTTGAAAGTCTTTTGGTGCTGCATCATCTAGCAGGCACTTGTGGGACTATATCTGCAGCACTGTGCCGAAAGAAACTTGTCCAATTACACCATTAAAACACCATACGTGGTCATATATTACCTGTAGACTTTGTCCTGGGAGTTGTAAATGTTGAGTAAGGACCTTGAATAGGTGAGAAATACAGTTTTTAAAAAATTCAAGGCATTGGGGCTGTTAACCCCGTGAGGGCTTTGCTTTCCAACGGCTCATTATCTCCAAAGAGGCTGTCAGGTAAGCAGGTGGCTAATGATGGTGCTGGAAATCAATGGGCTGCATTGCCAAATGTGATAGACAGCCAGAATCATGCTAATGAAGACTTGTTTTTTTCTGCTCTAGATTTCTCAGTGGAACAGCCTGTTGAAGTGCCTTGGCCCTACAGTTCAGTTTTTGCAGTTATAAATCCTGGAGTAAATGGAGGGCGACCACCTCTAAACAGGTAGACAGCTATCAGGGGAATTTTTTCATTCACAGTTTTGAAGTTTTCGTCTGAGTCCTTATAGTTCAGATCAGTTCTGGAGGGATGTGGAGCATTCTCTTCAGCACAGCTGGGTGAGGGAATGCTGAGGCCTGCCTCCAAACCTGCTGGAGAAAATGGAGGCCATTGAGACCTCATCTCAGAGATGTTAGCAGGTGGCCTCTCCTGCTCACCTACCCTGTCTCAGCTTATATTTAGAGTACATAGATTTCTTTGTGCTGCATGTGGAACTCAGACCAAAGCAGGGGCCCTTGAGCATGGTGCTCTATATAAATATCAACCCTACCAGACGGAGCAGTGGGTGAGGATTTCAGGATCTGGCATGGATGAATGTGGCTGGATGAGACCAAGCAAACAAATCAGGAGTAAACCATCAGCAAATGCTGAGTCCTCAGCTAGGGATGAGTCAGTTCTCCTCACTGACTTTCATCAGACCAGTTGCTGCAGTGGTGGGAGACAGTCTGCCACCTGGAGTCACTACTTATCTGATCTGTAGGTAATCTGCGTTAAAATGGAAGAAAACCAATCCTGTGAGCAAGGAGAACCCTGCCCTGAGCATTACCAGCAGGTCAGTGAGATGAGAGCATGGCAACAGCCACCCTGAAGGAGCAATGTGTGAGGGGGACATGGGGCCTGGGGGCTGCAGGCTGTGTCTGCTGGGATGGGGCTTTTCCCTGCTGGCACTGAGGGTACCACAGCAGCTGTGCTGGGACAGAGGCTGTTGCTGAGCTCCACACAGCTGATGGAATGTCAGGGCCTGGGTGGAGCTGGGTGCTGGGACCCCAGCATGGGGGGCACCCTGCAAACAGGGTGGTTACACAACACCCTGCACCCGCCTCACCAGACACCTCAGGCTGCTCTTACTGCCACCTTTCTGCCTGCCTGAATTCCTGCAAAGACAAAAGAGAAACTAATTCAAGTCTGGGGCTGTTTTTTTTAAGCACACAGTACTCAGAACTAGTAGCCAGAAGCCATGAGGGCAGAGCATTCTTTCACACACCAAAGAGAGGGCAGGAGCAAGCTGACATCCCTGGTCACTATCCCTGTCATCCCTGATGCTGAGCACTTCAGAGCAGGGCAGCAGCCTGCTGCCTTCAACCCAGCTCTTCCAAAGAAGCTACCCTGAAAAATGCGGGTCCCAAAATGCAGCTGCATCATGGAGAAGGATGTACATGAAGGGGGGAACGAATGCAGTTGGGTTAAACTGCTGTAGTAGGCATGGACACTCCTTTCTAAATACCATTTTGTGGCAGCTCCAGCAGCACGGAGTTGCAACGTGCTTCCTCACAGACCCTCTCTGTGCTGTCCCTGGTGCTTTTCTCTCCCTGCTGAGCTATCGTCCTCAGGACGAGGCTTTGATGCCCTGCCATGGGCTTCTGAGAACAGGAACTGGACTGCAGAGATAGCACAGCTGTTGCATTGTGACAGCCTTTGGCCCAGGGCTTGTGGTGGCTTTGGGGTTCTTGATTGGGGTGGGAGGGTAAATGAGTTCGGGTGGGATGGGAAGGGTGCTGCTCTAACTCTCTGCCAACTCTCCCAGCAGCTGTAGAAGTGGCAGGAGATAATGGGGTGTTACATGGACACTTGTGAGCCTTTTGAGAGATACCTGGTACTCCTGCCTCTAGGACCAGCTTCCTGGGATGGAGCAGGAGCGTGTTTGTGCTTGTCCAGGCTGCCTACTAGGATGGGGTTTTGTGATGCTCACTCTCCTGGGATGGAGATGTATATTTAGGTCTGTGTATTGGGATGCATATTTAACTCAGAAAGCCACACAGAACATCTGTGTGGGGTCTGCACCACTCTGATGTCCTAAATAGGACCAAAAACCCCACAAGCCTAATGTCTCTGCCGGCCATTTCTGATAACATCCTAGCTGAGGAGAGCTCAGACCCAAATTTGTGACTTTGACACTGACCTGCTAAAATGAACAATTGACTTGAATTTACAGTGTCAGAGATGGTGCTGGAGGGGAGTACTTTTGTTTTTCTTCCAAATCCACAGCAGTAAATTTAACATAGTACCATTATATAGGTCTGCTGTTCTCTTGCTGTGCTTGCCTCTTCTCCAGGCAAGTGCCTTGCTGGGCCATGTAACTCATTGTCCCTGAGAACATGCTCAGGTGACAGGGACCAGTCCAGGCCATTCTCCATCCCAGGAGACTGAAGAGCTTCCAAGTCTCATGGAGCTCCTGGTTTCATTAAAACTGCTTCAGGGAAAGCACTTTAGTTGAAAGAAGCAGATCTCTAGTGGAATTGGATGAGGAAAACTGTGTTGCAATTTAATCAACAAAAAATAAAAGCTGACTTAAAAAATATGAATATTCACCTCTTCTTCATACCTTTATACTCCTTTTCTTTTCCTGTTTATTTGAAACACGTGAAACCCGGTTGTCGTTTCTCCAGGAAGCTGATTTCTGCCAATTTCAATGCAGGAATGTGGAATCTATCCAAATTCAGGGATCAGTGTTGAAAGCAAAAATAAATTGGTAGGTAGGAGGGACCAGAAAAGAAATTGGGAAAACAAGGCAAATTGGCATTTCCAGATCTGTACCCCAAACGAGTTTTGCACTTTTCCATCGCAGACGAATCCTTCCCGGGCCGGGGTGAGGGGCCGGTCCCGCGCTCGGAGCTCTCCTTGC
>VYXD01013436.1:0-63522 GCA_013397195.1 Hylia prasina | reverse complement strand
AACCTACTGCTCCCCGCCGGGCATTGCACCACCACGCCCGCCCCAGCCCCTCTCCCTCAGGGATGTCCCTCCACCCTCCTGGGCCCTTCTCCCTCGGGGGTCTCTCCGCCCTGCCCAGCCCCTCTCCCTCGGAGGGGTCTCTCCGTCCTCCCAGCCCTTCTCCCCCGCGCTGCCGCCCCTCAGTCTCCCTCCAAATCCCGGCACCGCCCCGAGCGCAGCCCGAGCCCTTCTCCCGCCATTCCAGGTGCCGCGGGGCATGGAGGAGGAGGAGCCGCTGCTGCGGGAGAACCCCCGCCGGTTCGTCATCTTCCCCATCCAGTACCACGACATCTGGCAGATGTACAAGAAGGCCGAGGCCTCCTTCTGGACGGCGGAGGAGGTGAGGGGTGGGCGATCACGGCCCCTCCTGCCGCCGCTCCTGCCCGCAGCCCTGAGGCGCGGCCTGGGGCGGCCCCGCTGTTCAGGGATGGGCCTCCCACCGGAGAACTCATTTCTTATTTATCTTGCAATGTGTTAGGTGGACCTTTCCAAAGACCTCCAGCATTGGGAGTCCCTGAAGCCTGAGGAGAAATACTTCATTTCTCATGTCCTCGCCTTCTTTGCTGCCAGCGATGGCATTGTCAACGAGAACTTGGTGAGTGTGTAAAGAGTCCCGATAGAAAAATCACTTTGGGTCGATAACCAGGTAACTCACATGTTCGGCACGCTTGCTCTGGCTGATCCAGCTGATTTGCTGGATTATGGAGTGTTAACAGCCTTAGAATGTGTAGGGCAGTCCTGTGTTAATTAACCAGTTGGGGTCGGTTTTGTAATCTCCAAATTTGCCCACTCCCCATGGGGCACTGAGTGCTGCCCTAAATAACACTTGGCTGTTTCCCAGCCCATTCTCTGCTTCTACCCTCTGTGCTCTGCTTCCTAATGGGGGATAAGTAAAGCTAAGACATTTTTCCCATTTCCCATGGGGCAAAAAAATACCGTCTGAGTTGAAATTCTGAGGGGTTGCTGCTTTGGATATTACTGTTAGTAATTGCATCTCAAATTAATCCGAAGATTTTGTGGGCTGATCAATAACTGGTCCACACAACATTAATGCCTCTAACCTGGGAATCTCAAACACTTTTGGAAATGCTTATTTATTTCCTCTAGGTGGAGCGGTTCAGTCAAGAAGTACAAATCACAGAAGCTCGTTGTTTCTATGGCTTCCAGATTGCCATGGAAAATATACATTCAGAAATGTACAGTCTTCTTATTGACACCTACATTAAGGATTCTAAAGAGAGGTTCGTGTTGCTTGATGAAAAGTTCAAAACTCAGTAAATATTCAGAATTTAACTAATGCACGTCAGTTGTTCTCCTACTTTGAGGCTAATTTTAGGATGTAAATTCGACATACAAAAAGCTACTGCTGTTTAAGAGCAGTTTTACTTCACAATATCTTCTCTGAGGTGTAAGACCTTGTTTACATGAAGAGTGAAACTGAAATCACTTAGTACTGAAATAAAGAGATTACACAATGTAAAAGATTGAGCAGTCAAATAAGGGTATTAAGTTTTAAGTGAGTTTTACTGCTACTTAAAAAGCTTGCTATGTCATTTCTACTCTGGGATGCTAAATTCTAGGAAGAGTGGCTTACATGAGAGGTCTGATGCCTTCATACTGTAAAGTGGATCCTGGTTAATCTCTAGTTTTGACAGACTTGTTCAAGTACACTTGGTGGAACAGTTCTCCCCTTGATATTGTAATGGAAATTCACATGAACTGGTGTTGATGTGATGGGTATGTGAAGGAAAAAGTAGTTGGTTGGAACAAATAGAGCTGGATTGGTGCCAGGCGAGAGGGGAAAGGACAATTACCAGGATGAAGGAGCAGTGCACGTTTAAGTGATCAAGACTGCTTATGTCAGTGAATCCTTATTCTGCTGGTTGTGCTGATGTCTTATCCTAATGAGTTTTATCTTTCTCAGGGAATTTCTTTTCAATGCTATTGAAACGTTACCATGTGTTAAAAAGAAGGCAGATTGGGCCATGTGCTGGATTGGGGACAAGAAAGCAACATATGGTGAGTACATGTATTGGAAACAAAGTGAAATTCCTCTCCTGAAGACAAAGGAACCACCATTTCTCCAGACTTGACAGTTAACTGGGATTATTTCTGTCACAGAGAGAGTACATACTCTACAGTGTAAGACATTGGTATAATTCTGAATATGAAGAAAATAATTTTTATTTTCAAATGAGCTACTGACAGGATACCTTTGTAAAATTGCTGACACCATGAATAATAAGGTCATGTGGCAATCATCATATGCATGACTATGATCAAACTAAATTGGTGCCACATGTCAGGACATGTCATGATATGTCATGGCCATCTATAGCCAGCAGATAGGTCTGGCTGGTGACTGTAGCTCTTCTGCCTTGGTGATTCCTCATGTCTTCAAAGGTGAGATGGTATAGCTCATGATTTCACTAGAATTGAAACATTTTTCATGGCCAAAGATGAGCAGACAGACTTAAATCAGCTGCCAAAAGGACTGCTCTTTTTAGTGAGCTATCTGAAAAGGGATAATATTGTGGGCTGACCCAAGGGGAAGGTGCCTTGGCTTCAGCTACTTAGTAGCCACCCTGATTAGTTCCTACTTCCTTTTGTTTAATGATTGGAAATCTTTTAAGCACAGGCCATAGTATACTTAGGCAGAAGCAACTTCATTTGCTTTGCAGGATGCAGTTTGCTACTTTAGTGTATCAACCCTGTTAAGTTTTCTGTGTGGTATTACTATCAATCTTCTCTTAACAGGAGAACGCGTAGTAGCCTTTGCAGCTGTGGAAGGAATCTTCTTTTCTGGCTCTTTTGCATCAATTTTTTGGCTGAAGAAAAGAGGATTAATGCCTGGACTCACTTTTTCTAATGAACTCATCAGTAGAGATGAGGTATGAGTCAAATTCTAGAAGTTAAGATGGTAATGTAGCCACAGTAGCTCAAAGTAATGATGCTCAATTGGAGCCTGTATTTTAAAACAGGAGTATATTTAGAAACAGGCAGACTATAAAGCTTGCTAAAGTGTGTAAACATGTGTCACTGTAGATCTTGCAGAAGCATATGAATGAACTTAGCATTTTACTTCCTCTAAAGTAGTTGGAGGGTTCTCACCAATGCTCGCAGCTGCTTGTACCCCGCACTGGCACAACTTGTTGTGACGCCTTCTGGTTAGGCAGAAACTTGAGTGTAGGAAAGAGTAACACGGCAAAGGTGATGCCACTTACTCTGTGCTCTTTTAAATCTGTTCCTGAAATAATTTTCTGAAACTTTTTCCAGGGTTTGCACTGTGATTTTGCCTGCCTCATGTTCAAGCACTTGATACACAAGCCATCAGAGGAGAGAGTAAAGGAAATCATCATGAATGCTGTTCTGATAGAACAGGTAACTGTCTGCCTGTTGTTTAGGAACTTCATTGCAATCAACAGAGCTGTTTGGCATAAAATTAACCTAGATGATAGAGATTGAATACCAGTTTCTGTACATAAAGTGCTTGTTATCTGCAGGAATTCTTGACGGAGGCATTGCCTGTAAAGCTGATTGGCATGAACTGCACTTTAATGAAACAGTACATCGAGTTTGTGGCAGACCGGCTTATGTTGGAACTGGGATTTAACAAGGTAAGGCTCTAATACACTGAATATTTATTGGGGAAAAGATAATGTAAATTTCCTTCAGAAATCCAAATCCTAAATTGGCTGCAGCAATATTATTTTAACTTGTAAAATGATTTAGCAGTTGTGCTGCTACATTCTGTTTGGAGACCCACAGAAGAAAGTAAAAGGATGCTAAGGAAAAAGCTGTAGTAGTAGTTGTGCTTCTGTTTACTGCAGCTTAAAGAAGTCAGGAACAAATAGAGTAGAGAAGGCTTGGGGCAGAGATTTTTGTTCACTACATCGTAAGCCTGCTGATGCTGCCATTAGGCTCCTTCCGACTGATCTCTAATGCTCTTGCCTACTCCAAATGTGAGCACCTGCGGTGACTACAGAACTAATTGCCTGTGTATTTCAGATATACAAAGCAGAGAATCCTTTTGACTTCATGGAAAACATCTCTCTGGAAGGCAAGACAAATTTCTTTGAGAAGCGAGTAGGTGAATATCAGAGGATGGGAGTCATGTCGAAGCCCACAGACAACTCTTTCACCCTGGATGCAGAATTTTAAGTGAACCTGAGACCATGTGCATTAATGTGCATCCTGCCCTGTTTACAGGGAAACACTCAGTTGTGCTGAGTCACAGTGACTTGATTCTCGTACTGAAATCCCACTCTTGTAAAGTGTGGGGATATTGGTATGCTTTAGAAGGCTGGTTTAGCTCCAGCAGTAAAACCCTTTTTAATTAGATTTTTCCAATGGTGTTAATGCATAGGATGCTCAGGTGTATCTTTTACAGCACATGCTGTTCCACTCCATGAGATACAGGTACTTCCTTCTGCAAGATGGGAGGTTGTGGGCATTGACCCGTGGCTTCTGCTGTTCTCACCATAAACAGAGGAACAGTTAAAAAATTCCAGTTGTAAATTTGTTGGAATAGTCTGTGGAAAACTCTGGGGGCAACTACATGATGACCTCACTGCTTTTTTAGCAGGTTTTAAGTTTACCATTTTTACTATTTTAATAGTTTGTACATAAACCTGGCACTTTAATGTTTAAAATAAACTGTCTTGTAATATTCAACAATAGTAAAATGCATGTCAAAATCTTTTGCAGCCTAACCTTTTATGACTTGTGCTTCTTTTTGTGTATGTAATTTAAAAATGGTGCTGTGAATTAAAGTATTCATCTTAAAATACTTCAAAGAACAGGAAGAAACTTGGCATGAAAGGTAAAGAATTAAATTGGATATTCTGGGTACTGAAAAATCAGATGCAGGTGACTAGTGGACTTGGTTGCGTTTTCTTTAATACCTGGGAACAGTATTTCATGTAATAAAGATCTGGTTGGACTCAGTGTTGTACTGGCTTTAGTGCTCCAATTGGGGCAGAGTTGTGTGCTGATTTCCTTTTGAATTGCAGTTTTTCTGGGGAAATGCAAGGTTTTAAGGAAATAGCTGCTCAGTCACATGGTTGATAGATGTCAAGTGAAATTGTGCTTAGCTCTGACTTTCAGACTGACTGCACTAAACAGACGGTGTTTCAGGGTAAATTCAGCTAATTCAGGCTGGTGCAGTATTCTGAGCTTTGCATGGTGCCAGTTAAGTCTTGGTTTTAATACATTACACTAGTGAAAACAATGTATACGCTATAACATGGTTTATTCCACTCTAAACAGATAAGTAAAAAGGAGCATGCTCTATATAACTGGTGTAAGGTGTGTGGTCTGAAGGAATCTCTGGGCTCAGAGTTCCTGGAAATGATCTGCAGCGAGATAAAATGACAGTGGGATAGACTGAAAATGGCGACTGTCTTGCTGTACAAAAGGAGTTTATTCATGATTTAGTCTATAGCCAACGTGGAATGTTCTGCAAGCCTTTCTTTCCTCAAGCATAGTTAAAGTGAATAAGCTTTATAGAACTCAAAACATTTTCCTTCACAGGAAAGAACACTGCCTCTTGCTGATTAAGTGCTCCCTCATTTCAAGCACAGTATTTGTGGTGTTTCTTTGAGACATGCTGCCTTGGTGTAAAATTAACTGGCTTGCTGGTCTGCTCCTTTGCTCTTGATTGCACTGGAGGTGATGGTGTGTGACTGCTCTTCCTCTGAGTCTGAAGCTAGCAGGATGCACAAGGCTATGCTAGGGAGAAAACCCCCCAAAATAATTAAAAAATCCTAATCTCCAAAGTCTGGAATTCAAGATGGAGGACTGTTAACTGACAGCTCTAATAAAGGCCTTGCAGCACTGATGCTGCTAACAGGTCAGTGATTGCAGTGGCCTGAGAATAATGTATTAGGAAATGGAACAGGGATGTGCTAAATTGGACAGCCAGACACATTATTTTGAAGCATTGCAATTTAATGCTTGTTTCTGCCTAAATACTGGCATTTCCTTCTCAGCAAATGGGGCTTTGTGCTTTTTCTTGGCTCTCAGTCAAAGCTTTGATCAAATTAAGTGATAAAAGCATTTAGTCAGTGTTAAGGCTATGTTGTTTAGAGTACAAAGGAGGCAGTAATACAGAGATTAGTCTGGACCAGAGTATGGTTGAGCAGCCTTCAATTTATATTCAAAGCTGTTAATTCATATACTTAGATGATGTATAAAAAGGGTAAAACTTCTGATCTATGAGTAGGGTCTACCTGTATTATAGCCATCTCTTCCCATTTGATTCTTGGTATGTGCCAAGAATCAATATGCAAACAATTAGAACAGAAAGATTTAATCTGCTGTCTGCAATCCTGGGAAATAGGAACTGGGACTATTTTCAGCATAATACAGGAGGACTGCTAGGAATGGATATGATGGCCAAGTTATCAGTTATAATGGGAGGTAGGAAGAACGTCCCTTTTAGCCAAGCATTGCTCTGAGGGGGTAATAGATACTGTAGAGCACGCATTAGAGATAGATTAGATAGGAATTAGAAGTCATTCAACAGGAGAACAGGGCTTGCTCTGGCTGCTGTTGATTTTATTCATGTTGCTGCTGTCTAAATGCCTTGGTTTTGGTATATGTACCTGCTGTAATGCAAGTAATTTTTTCCTGAACAGTGGAGAAAAGCTGTGCATCTGATCCCACCTATTTTAATTCTCTGTTCTCACAAGGATTGAAATGTCTTGCTGTTGCTTAATTTGAACAGATTATGTCAAAGTCTTGATGAAACACTTGTTTACTGAAAACGGATTACTTTCCAATTTGACTGTGATACCAGTTGTTTGGACAGTTGATCCTCTTCAGAATTAAGGAGATAAGTCTTTTATTTCTTTCAAAAAAAATAAATGAATACTCCCCAAAATAAATTTCAATGAAAATTTAAATGGCCCGTTGGAAATATCTTGAAATGAAGTTTGGAGAACCAGGCAAGATTGGAAATGGTGAAAGTGCAGATGTTTTTATTTGTGTGTGAATCAGAATGGCTGTCTGCCAGGCCGTCTGCAATTGCCACAGAAAAGTGGAAAGTGATTGGGCTAGTAGAGGAAAAAATGCTGAGGGGTAAGTAAAACTGGATGTATTTGATGATGCAATGGCAATGCTCTAATGCTGGTGGTAAAGTTATGCATAACTGATCCCTAGCTGTCCTCTGGGTTTCTTTATTGCTGTTAAAATTAGCGGCCTTTAATAGCAGCAGGTAAAATGGGAAAAAAGTAACCTNTTTTTTTTAAATTTGTTAAAAAAGCCAAACACAGGTTCAGGTATGAAAGCTTCCATAACTCCTTAATTGACACATTTTTGCTTCACGTTACATGTCAATCATTGAAATCTTGACAATGTGGAGGAGTAAAAAGCAACCTAATGTCAGCCTTGTCCCCTGGAAGCAGCTGCAACATCAGAGTCTACAAAGTAGAAAATCCCCTGATTTCTGAAATTTCCTGGGCTGATTACAGGAATTTGTGCCTGGAAGAGGTCAGAGAAAAATTGCAACTGCTCGTGCTTGGAACAGGGCACAGTCAGCGTGTGAATCTGAAGGCACATTAACAGTCTGGTGTGATCCCTGAAGGGGTAGCCACTTTCTCCACACCAGTCAATCAAATTTTGCCTGGCAGAAGCAGGGAGTGAATGGAGTTGTCTTATTCCAAGCCTATTTTTCACAGCCTACTTTAAGCTGTTGATTACGTCTTGGAGCTTTGGCCCCTCTTTTTGTGCATAATGTACTTTGAAAAGTAAATGCTTTCATCAGGAAAGGTTTGGGAGCTACAGAGTTTGGGAGTTACAGAGTCCTGTTTGCTGATGGATAGCTCATTTTTTTGTTAGGAATTCATCCCTTGGGACTGTTTCTGAGATCCTGTGATCCACATAGAGAGTCTTGGTTTCTGTGATGAAACAATCCTTACATGAAGAATGGTGAAAGATTAAGCTAATAGGAGAAATGTCTAATATGTGTCAGACACTGGTTTTACATTTTGAGGGTACCTCTGGATCCGGCTCCAAAGGTGCAGCACCAGGGAAGGGACTGTGTTTCTGTTCATTCCACATTCCTGTTCCATGCTCATCTGCATCTTTGGCAGATGAGCATTTACACAGCACTCACACAGTGTTTTATTTCATATTTTGCTGGTCGTTTCTGATACCTTTAGCCACATTGCCAGGTGTTTTTCCTATCCTCCTAGGTAGGGAGCTGCCTACTTTGTTTGTCCTTTCAGTCAGCTGTTAGAATCCAGCTCCTAGGTGTTACCCAGTGCTCTAACTCAGAGGCATTTGTGAGCTAATGTAGATCCAGGGCAACAGCAACTTCGTGTTGCCTGTTTTCCAGCATCCTTCTGCAGCCTTGTGGGCTGCTCTACTGACAGGGACTGCAGTGAGTCTGCTTTCTAACTAGTGTTGGCCAACGCTTCCCTGCTTCTCTCTGGAAGATGTTGCCTCATTAAAATGAAAATGTTTTGTCAGCATTTATCTCCTAAATACTCAACCAGCAAAGTCCTGATAGGATTCAGAATCAAGATGAAGTATTTGGCTTCAGCAGTGTTTTTTGTGGTGGGCGTAGCATTTCCTGTAATGATTTTGGTTTGATGTGATCCAGGAGCTTGCAGTAAGTGTCTTTAAGTGCTTCAGAATGCATCTCCATCTTCTAAGCCCTGGATCTCTGCTCTGGGAGACATTGAAATGTATTCTTCTGGAGTCATGAGTTGCCACCTGGTTTAGTTTAATCCTGGTTCTATAAGTAGCAAAGATTATGGTGACAGCTGAATTTCCACATCCCTGTTTCTTGGTATTTAATTGAATGATTTATCTCTTCTTAAACTTATTTTCAAGGTGAACCTCAAGAAGTAACAAACCCCCTGCATTTCCTTGCTTTAAAAGCTGACATTCAGCAGGCAGTGGTGGCTTGGCAGGGGAACCCTGGAACAATGAGGAGGTGTTGGGTGAAGGTAAGAAACAGGGTTGGAGATAGGGAGTGTATTAGAAAGGAACATTTCAAGATAGGGAAACATTGGCTGGGCCAAGTGTTCAGTGTCTGTTCTGGCTGTAAATTTGTGCGATGTCACTTAAAAGCAATGTCAGCCCTAAGAAGGACTAAATGTAATTCACCCATAAAAGAAATTGAAATATTAAATGTATATCGGCTTTGGTAATAACTTTAGGCAGAACACACTAGGTTTATTGGAGGCTTAGCAATAACTTTGCTGTTTCAATTACTGCTTGTGAAAATTGCATCTCATTCTATTGGTATAACTATTGCAGTTACTCTTGATAATACTATAAATATGTACAGATATACAGACTTTGGAAAAGTTATTCTGAGCTGGGTTTATTGCAGTTTGTGGATTAAGACTGGCAAATGTTGAGCAACCTAACCAGGATTATTTTTAATACACATTTTCATAAAGTAGTTATCCCTTGTCAAATTGAAAAGCTATTTACTATGCTAAATAGGCTAATTTTGTGGTAAGTTTTAATTTTGCCACCTTTCCATTATTTAGCTGTGATGCTGCACTTGCAGCTACTAAATCCTTGGCATTTTATGTGAAATAGTTGGAAGACTGGGTTGCATTTAAATTGATTAAAGCAAAAATGTTTCAAATAAAATGTTAAATATTGCTGTGTAGATATTCAAGAAGCAGATGTGATTTCACCACTTATATCCCAAAATAACACATGCAAAAGCAGATTGTGAAACATTTTAATATGCCTCTACACTCAAGTGTAGCTTTGCAGGTTCCCCAGGGGAGGGAATTTTGTGTGGCTTAATGAAAGTTGTTCACCACGATGGAGTAGTTTTGTTTGAAGAAGCCATTTAGGAAAGGGCTTTCCAAAACCCAACTGGTCCTAGAGGTTGTGTTGAGGTGAGCAGGCAGGGGCTGGTTGGCAGGGTGCTGCTGTGCCCCTTGGGGTGGCACGTGTGGTTCTGGAGATCTCCAGGAAGTGGATGTTCCCACGACCTGCCACCTCTCCTTGTGCCTGCACACACCATTGCCCTGCTACCTGAAATGTTCTCTTTCATTTGGGGCCTGCCAGAGCAGTTAATCAGGAGTCTTATTTTGGAGTAGTTTGTTCCCTGTTGCAAGCAGTACATGTGGCTGTCACCAGGGGGGCTCCTTGGTAAAGAAAGCAACAGCTGCTCCAGCAGTTCAGGTGACACTGCCAAGCACTGGCTGTTTATGGAGTGCCAGGTGGCTGTCACACCTGGGGGGAGAGCTGGGCTGCAGGAGCTCTCCTGCTGTGAATGTGAGGATGGTCCACACTGGCTTGTTTACTGAGTGCAGGGCAAGGGTTTACATGTGCAAATCCTGCTCTGCTCAGTGTTTCATAACAGACTGGTCCCTTCAACAGGCAGCTCCCCCCAAAAACACAGTACAGGCTGCCATATTTTTGGGGGGAGCTGCCTGTTCTGCAGCATGGGTGCCTTTCTTACCGCGTCACAGACATGGGACTAAATGCAAGTGCATCATGTGTGCTAATTCACTGTGCCACACGACAGCTGAGGATGGGAATGGTTTTCTTGTAGATGTGTCATGTATTTTAGTGAGTACCAGGCCTCTGTGCTCTCTTTAGTTCACCTCTCTAGGAGCCCTTTCCGGACTGTGCTGTGCTCTTTTTGGGGTGCTGGGGCCGTAGCAAACAAGCAGTATAGCTCCTGCAGAGAAGGACTTCTTAGGGTGCCACCCCAAGTACCCTCAGTAGGAGGAGATCCTAATGTCTGTTAATCCTAAATTCTTCCCTCAGGAATCAAGGTCGTGGCTCTCCTTGAAGCCTCCAGCAGATACAAGCAGTCCAAGCAGAAAGGTGGATTTAATGGGGTGAGAAGAGAGCAGAGAGGGACCTTCTGTTCTGTCCTACAGATCCTCTGATTGGGGTTGGTTCTCAGCTCAGGGTAGTGTCAGTCCACGAATAATTATTGGGGTGCAATCACATAGTGAATTGAGGCTGGGGGGGTTAAAGGTGGCTTTATTAGGCCTGAACCGCTGCTGCTGAACGGAAGCACCAGGTGATACTTAAACCAGGCAGAAGGGCGGGATGCATCTGATTTGTGGCAAAAAAAGTGTATGGCTGAGCTGGTAGTTCACCTAAGATTCATTTTAAATGGGCTGTGCTGTCAACTGACATGTTACATCTCCTGAACTGCCCAAGTGCAGGGGTTCCCTGTGGGGTGTTTACCTGGGTGGCTTCGAGGACTGAACCTGTGTTCATACTGCTGCCAGCAGAAAGGTGCTGGGATGTGGCTGTTGGCAGAGGATGGGGCTGGCTGCAGTGTGGTGCCCAACCTCAGCTCTTCCTGCTGCAGCCTCGCCACCCCTGGGCACAGCAGCATCTGCTTCTGACTGTGACTTGTACCAACACCCATCCAGGAAAAGCTCTCCAACAGCAAGTGCACTTCAGAGCTGCCACACATGCCTGGTGTGAAAATTCTCTTTTCCTTGGCTTAGATGAGCCCTGTAAGCTGTTTTATTTGGGGATTAGTTGTGCCCTGCTTATCACATATTAAAAACATAGTAGGTTTATCTTGCCTCCTTTACATGCAAACAGGCAAAATCCACCTAGAAGTGCCATGGTAACGGGCTGAAGCGATGCTGTCTGCAGTGCTGCAGGTGCTGTGCCTGCAGATGCTCTAGGTAATCACTGAGCTCTGTTGACAAAGCATGGGGTTGGGAGACTAATTCTAAATATCTGCCAGAAAGTTTGCTTGGGAATGGTGAATATTATGATACAGGATAGCTAAAAATAGAGTTCTTGCTGATAATTTTTCGGTGTTTGGTTTCATGGTGTGAGATGTGATTTTTCAGAAGAGTTGTACATCTCTGTTCCCCCTTCCCTGTTCAATCACAGCATCTTTGCAAATCAGACCTTTTGTGCCTCCCCAAATTAAGTTCTTAAATAAAATAGAAGACAGAGTAATGAAAAAAAATAGATCTCGAAGTCGTACGCGTGAAGGTTTATTATGGGGGTTATTAATGCCCCATGTGGCATTTTAGAGTTCACCAAAGGGAGATTGGAAAGGAAGTCTCACAGTTGTGTAGGACTTGGGAATTAGCTGCACAGGCTTTTCAAGTTGTTTATGCCAAAGAGAGACAAAAACCTGAGGAGGAAGAAGTGGGCTACTGTGAATCACAAATAACTTGATCCTGCCCTTGATGAAGTGAATGCTGTTACTCTGTATTGTCAGTGAGAAAAGGCTGGGAGGCTCTTGCAAACCCTACCCTAATTAACTGCCTGCTGCCTTAATGCCTCCCAGGAGCCTGGGGTGATGCTCTGTTGTGTGCTGTGGGAGCCCACTTGGTCCTGAGGCTTTGCAAATCATATTCAAGACCTCCTGAGAGGTAAGTTAAAAACATGGCTTTTTTAAAAAATCATACTTTGGGAGCCTGTAGAGCTTTCTGGTAAGGAGGCTGCTTCTTGCTTTGTGCTGGAGGTTCTGCTGAGGTGGAGAGGCTCAGAATTGTTGTGCTGTGGGCTGACTTGTCTTTCTGTTTACCATGAATATCTTTGCCCCCTGAACCTGGGGATGAGGTCAGGCTTTGAGATGGAAATGGGTGTAGTGCCCTTGAATTTTTCCTGCTGGGTCTCTAGCTCTGTGCTCTAAGGTAGAACTAACTCGCAGGAAGGTTCAAGCCTGTATGTCAAATGAGCAAGAGTTTCTGAGCTACTGACCTTGTAAGATTGGCCTGGAATGTGTGGACTTCTGATTCACCCTTGACTAGTGGTAATCTATCTGACCTTGCTGGAAGCATGAAGGTGTAGGGAGTTAATGTGCCTCTTCCAAATAAGGGATGAATGGCTGTCTTTCAGGGAATGGAGACTGTAATAAAAGCCACTGTCCCTAAGCAGAATGTTGTAATTCTCTGTGTGTTACTATGGTGTTCCAGCAACTATGGATTGCCAGGTACTCTTTCAAAATAATGATTTCTTTAATTATTTATACCTTAAGGGTCAAAGAGGGTTTTGTTTTGACAGGTTACAGGAACAACTGGATGAGTCAGAAGTACAATTGACAGTGCCATCAGAGAAACCTTGATATTTCTAACAGGAAGCTTATAATTAAGCTGAATCACTGTGTCATTTGTGTTACCCAGATCCACGTGTCCAAAAAATATCTTGTATTACAGGGCTGTGGCTCCATTCACAGAGCTGAAGGTTGCTAAAGCTTTGTTTTGTTAGCTCTGCTTGTGGTGCTGATGCCTTGGAATGGGATTTGAGGTATGGAAGCATCAGGTCAGTGCTGGAGTACAATGGTATGTGTTGTTAGCTGGGGTTTCAGTGTGCATCCAGCCTGTCTGCATGGTAGCTTGGGTACAGATTCCTAAACAGGTGGATTGGTCTTTCTTGGAAGTCCATAAGAAAACTCCCCCAGTCTCTCTACTATCTGAAAGACTTTTTCTCAACATCAGGCACTTGTTGCTAAGTCTTCACTTTTCAAGAGGCTTCCTGTACTGTCTGCAAGAAGAGTGATTTCCCACAAGGCAGCCACATTTCCTTGGTGTTGATCTTAATTAGGACAAGTATGACAAATAATGTTGTCCTTAAAACTTAATGAATAATTTCACCAAACAGTTAATTATTACATAAAGCCACTGCCTTCAGAGTTCATTGAAATGGTATAGAAGATGCATATTTTTAAATATCACTGTCAAAGTGAAGTTTATTCATCTTGGACAATGAGCTGCTGAGATGGAGCAGGCCTGGTAGCATGAAAAGCAAGTGCCACATATGAGATATCCTGGGATTAGTTTCATTTAAGTTTCCATGTGTATGACAAAGAAATTTGTATCTGGGCTGGCAAACCCAGTACCCTCTTAGAGCTGATGAAGGGGGAGGAGCAGCTTATCTGGCCAGTGTCAGACAACAGCTTCCAGAGGGATGGAAGGTGCCTCATTTCTTTTCATGAATGGCACAGGAAATCTTGAGGATTAACTCTTGTTTTGGCATTTACATCTGGTGCCATGAATTCCAGCTTCACACAGCTGGAATCACATCATCTCCCTGATGCATCTGAAGCTTGTGGGTTTTGTAAATGGATTCTCAGTGCTGCCCAGCTGCTGGTATCCTGTATCACACTGGGATCAAGCCAGTCCTCCTCTGGTTCCCTCTTTTGTACCTCACACAACCTTTTTTTGACCTTTGCTGAGCAGGCACTCTGTTTGCTGCTTAAATCCCAGGGATTATGTGATTGCTGAAGTGGTGAACCCGAGGAAGGCTGCTTACACTTGCAGCCCCTGGAGCCAAATCCAGCCCTGCCCATCTGTCAGAGCTGCCCTCCATGGGCTCACAGGTTGCCACTGAATTTTTAAAGGCTGCCTGTTGGGTTGGGAGCTGCTGCATCCTGGTTTCAGCAAAGGCAGATAGAGGGGCGTCAAGAAGGCATTCATGGGGCAGCTGTTTGGGTGGGAACGAGAGCATCACAGTATCTGCTGAAACCCACAGTCCTGTACCAGCTCCTCACATCACTTCATCTGTCGAGCTCATGAATGCCTGTCTCCTGAATTTGCCTCTTTTGGTGCTGCTCTTGTCTGTTACATGTTTTGGTTTGTGTCTGTATTTCCTTTTTGTGTGATCTGTTTTCCCTCTGTCTCTCTTTGCACATGCTCCTTCCCACTTTGCCCTGATGCTCTCTGCTTGCTGTAGCATCAAGACAGCCAAGATGAAGAATGCAAGCAGTGATGTTCATATTGGGGCTTTTAAAATTTTTTTGGTTGGTTTTTCCTTTTTGTTTTGTTTGATGCTTGTGTCTGCAAAATACGGCTGAAAGGAGAAGAAAGGGATGTTGGAGCATCTCGGCCCAGGCAGGTGCAGGCAGCCCTGAGCTCACATGGAGTGGATGTTCAAGCTATGTCTGCATCCAGGCAGGCAGGTACCCGAGCTATGCAGCAGCCCCCATGGGCACAGAGGCCACCTATAGGAACCAAAGCTCTCTGAATAAAATATTTGTCCTAAGAGAGCACATGAGAGATGCAGACTAAAATTTAGGTCATGTTTAATCTGTATCACAGATTAACTTGTTGAATGAATCCTCATAAGTATGTCATGGATGTGAGGAGTATGAAATACAAATAAGATGAAAGTAGGTATTATGGATGGGCATAAACATTTTATATGTTAGCTTATGTGCTTACTAATGTGCATAAACCTTTATGTATTCTGATTGTTATTGACCTTTTGTATGAAGACTTTAAATAGAACCTTCATATAAACATGCCTGCAGTCTAACAGTGGCCTGCAGCCCCAGAAAATGTGTCTTCTGTGCTTCCCTTCACTAACAGTATTGTACTGTCTCATTCTCTGAAAAGACCTCAGATGGAGAATTCTCTCTGTTGGCTGCTAATGAATTTTACAGGTTCTTGTAGGGAAAACTCTGAAGCTTGTAATATTTTTTCCTTACGCTGTAAAGACCAGTGATGAGGACAAAGGCTGCCTGTCTGATTCTGTCTGCTGCCAGGGATGCACCCTCTTCCAAAACCAGACTTATTTTCTGTGGCAGCTCACTCCAGAGCTAGATCTGGGGCAACTGGAGACCATTCCTTAGCAAGCTCCATGTTTGCAGAGATGCTCAGGCATGCCTGGGGCTGTGGGATAGCATCTTCCAAAGAGTATTGCAGGCCAAGCCTGGCCTGTTTGGGAAATATTGTTCTGGGCAGCCTAATGTGTGGAGGGAGAGAAGTTTGCTGACTGTTGAAGATCTAAAATGTGAGATGCAGCAAATTTATTACCAGGCTGCTCCTTGCTGCAGCTTTTTGCAAGGTGAAGAGATGAAGCAGATGATTAGATCTGTGAAGAAACAGAATGGTCATGCATGGTCTTCCCTAGGGTGGGAGTGAAAACCAGTCAAGCACATCTCTCTGGTCTTGCAAAACAAACATGTTTCCCTTGTAGATTGAAGGAACAATCTGCACCTGGATGTGCTTTGCTATAGCTGCTTGGCAACTCGAGGGCCCTGTTAAAGGGGAAAACCCTTTGTGTTTGGTTCAGCATGCTGAAAATGCTGTTTGCTATCAGCAAAAGGGGCTAGAACTGACTCCCCACCCATGTTTTATCCACCTGCTATAAAGCAGCCAGTGGCCAACCCTCAGCGGGAGCTGTCGCAGAACCTGGCACTAAAATCCCAGAATATCCAGTCCTCTTACTAGCCAGATTTCCTCTAGGCTTGCCGTGCTGGTTGCAGCAGCAGTGAGCAGCTGGTCCCCACATGAGGTATACCCCTCTTGGTCCCCTACCAGCTCTCATGGTGGGGTTTAAAGTGATACGATCTGCTGTCCTTTGCCTGTCAAGCTTTTTCCCTTTTATGTTCCATAGGCAGGTGTTTTCTGGGCCAGGGAGAGCCTCTAAATGTGCATTCATACTTAAGGGAGAGGGTGGGCAGCTTATGAGTGATTGGAATGGGTGGGGAGAGTAGGGGCTTCTGATGCTGAAGCTGCAGAATCCTTGAAGCTTCAGAAGCGTGGCTTTGCTCAGCTGCTTCCAGCAACTGAATGCTGTGGCCTTCAGGGGCAGGTGTCCCACTCTTCCCTGCTCTTTGGCTTCCTAAGATATGCAATGTGTATTTTGTGGCTTGGCTACCTGGAAGCAGAAGTCTTTTATGGTGAGGGAAGCCTGTTCTCCTTGTGAATTATGAGCCTGATGGGGCTTATCCATTCTTACCTGGGAAATGACAGAATGAGCCCAGCCCTGAGGGACTCTGGAGCCTGGGGTTAATTTAAACAGCCAAAATCAGGTCTGAGTCCCTGAGGAAGGTGAAGGAATTGGACCACACTCACTCATGTTCCTAATAAAGCTCCCACTAATACTGTGCCAGGAACTTCTTCCCTCACCTCTGGCTGGGAAATGTGGGCAGTATTTAAGGTATGTCTTCTCTTCCCCAATGCCTGTCTTATTTTCTTAGTTAGAGCCTTCCACCTGTGTTCACTTAGTGCTTCGTTATACCATTAGTGGTGTTACCTTTGCAAAGCCATGCTCAAATAGGACAGGAAACATATTTAGATGACATGACCTCTTCCTGGCTCTCATGCTGCTGAGGCTTGCTGCTCGTCCTGCTTCTTCCTCACCCCAGTAGATGACTCCCTTGCAAAACTCATCTGATACCACAGTGGGAGAGAAAACAAAATCCTGTATCGAGAAAATCATGGCCAGCAGGACTAGGGAAGAGATTGTTCAGCACTGGTGAGGCCACACATCGAGTGCTGTGTCCAGTTCTGGGCCTCTCACTTCAAAAAGGACATTGAGGTCTGGAGCTGGTCCACAGAAGGGAAATGAAGTTGGTGGAGAGTCTAGAAAACTTCTCTTACAAGGAGCAGCTGAAGGAACTGTTTAGCTGTTTAGCCTGGGGAAAAGTAAGCTTAGTGAGGACTTCATGGTTTCTTCCAACTCTGAAAGGAGGTTGTAGTGAGGTGGGGATTGGTCTCTTTTGCCATGTCTCAAGTGACTGGACAAGAAGAAATGGCCTCAAGATGTACCAGAGAAGGTTTCGTTTAGGTATTAGAATTTTTTTTTTTCACTGAAAGAGTCATCAGGCTTTGGAATAAGTTGCTCAGGGGAGGATGGTGGATTGACCATCTCTGGAAGTGTTTAAGAGGCATCTGCATGTGGAATTTGGGAATATGGTTTAGGCATCAGTATGGTGGTGCTGCACTGAAGGTTGGACTAGATGATCTTGAAGATCTCCAACCTTAATGATTCTTTGAAAAGGTGAATTACAGGACTGTGCCAAATCTGTTGTGATTATTGAAATAAACAGAAGCACCTGGAATTAGGTAGAGTAATACATAAACCCAAACCAAACTGAAGAATTACTGAAAATACTGAGTTCTTCTGGAGTTCTTTAGTGATGAAATTAACAGTGAGCTGAATTAAAAGTGGTGTAAGATAAATCAAAGTGCAACACAAATATCTCATGATTGTCTTCTATATTTTAGAGCTTGTCTTTGAGACTTGCATGGAAGAGAGCTACAGTGAATGAAATATGGAGAATATAAACAAACACAGGTCATGTTTTATTCAGTTTAGGGAGAGGCAAGATTTAAATTACACAGGCTTGAATTCTGAGTCTGAGCCTGGGAGCTGCTAGTTCCAAGGATGGCATAATTTACTGCTATATCATAATTTAATGATATTTAAGCACTTGCAGTCCACAGGCAATATTTTTAAATTGTCTTGCAGGTGTAATTTAATTCAGATTATCCAAGTAATCTTCAAGATAAGGTCAAATCCCATGGTGGGATATTTTGGTCATTATGGTAAAATGTAGATGGAAAAATATCTGGGTTTGAATGTGTAAGGTTTAGCAGTTATTTCATGTGCAAGTGATCTGATAAAGCCTTAACAGTAAGAAATATCTCTTTTTAAAACACAACAGATGACTATGTTGAAAGTATGGTTTCCAGAAATGGAATTGTATAATTAACAGCTACCTCTACTGCTTTTCTTTTTAGTAGGTAGACTGTTGAGTATTTTCCCTTTGTGTGCTCACTTCCCCTGCAATGCTCCAGGGCTTGTTAAATTCACTGAGAGTTGTGATGACCTGGGGCATTGCTCAGGTTGCAATCAATGATAGCATGGTTTGTGTTCACACATCACTCTTACCCCTTCTTACAGGGAGGGAGTGTGCCAAAGGGAACGATTGCCTTCCTCCTGAAACTGGTGGCCAAGCTCTTGCTAGTCTGTTCAGACCCAGGAGGCTTTATGTGTAATGCTGTGTTGCATTTGGGATGTCTCTGTTGATTCCTAGGCTGGCTCTATCCACTTGTGACTGCTGATGGTAAACCATCTCTACTATCAATCTAAACTCATGCTTTGATTCATGCCTCTGAGTCTAAAATACTGTCTGCCACCTTTCTCCTGCTGTATTCCTCCCCACAGGCAAGGGCAGTATTAATATTTCAGTCCTCTTATTTTTGAGATGATGCTGTTCTTGCTAGTGAGGTTTTCACCTGTGATTTCAGTGTCTTCAGTTACTCTTTCTCGCTGTGTTTCTTAAAACTCTTCTGTACATATGTACCAGTGAGTAGATGTTTCTTCTGGAGATGCTGCATTATGCTTAGGCCTTGCCTGCATGTGGGGAATTTCCTTTTGTAGCTCTATAAGAAGGGACAGCTCTGTCCCTTACAGTTATCATTCCATAGCTTTAGTTTTGTGTGCTCTGGGCTGCTTTCAGAGCACCCACCCACCAAGTGCTGAATGTGCACTGCACAGACCTCTGAGCTGGGGTGAGTGCACCACAGGGCTGTGATCCCCCAAAGCCTGGTTGGATGTTGGGAACATGAGTTTCTAAAGGTGCCATGACCTTCTTCCTGGTTTTTCATGGTTGATGGAGACTTAAAATGTTTTATCAGCTCTGGGGAGAGCTGGTGTATCTCCTTGTTGCAGCTGTGGTTGGGGGACATAGCAGGTGGTCAGATATTTGCCTGTAAGGTGTGTCACTGAAGTGCTGTGGGTTGTGAAGCAGCAGGAGGCATGAGGAAAGGATCCTCAGACCCACCAAGTTTTGTGTGCTGAGAGTGAGCTCCTTCCACACAACTACTCTGAGCTTTTCACTCATACACTCCCACATATTTGACGTGGCTCTAACCTGCAAGTGAGTGCTGGATGTGGCTGAGGAGCAGGCTGCAGGATCATGCTGCCAATGGTGATGGTAGGTCCATGCCAGCCACAGCCCTTCAGCAGACAAGGTCTCTGACATGGTTGGGTTGTTGGGTGCATAATTCTCCTCTTCCAGACTTGGTGAGCTTTCTTTCAAGGGAAACTCACGTTCTGGTTAAGTATGCTGGAATTCAGACAGGTACAGTCACAATTGGCACTGCTGACTGCAGGGGAGAAACTGTGTCTTATTAAAGAAAAAGAGGCTGGAAAAAGATGGAAAAAAGAATGAAAAGAACACATACAGGACTCTTCTAGTTTGGTTTAAAACCCAGACAAAGGAGTTTTGCTTTGTCTGGATGACTTGCTTAAATGACTGGGGGTGTGGGGCAGAGGAAGAGAGAGCTCCTGTGATGCCGCTTGGAAATGTCACTCCTCACTGTTCAAATACCACATTGCACTAAGGCTTGTAAATCACACGTCATTTCCTAATTAAAAAATGATGAGCATAATTGTGTCTTGACTGCTGTGGCAGAACCTTGCTCAGACAGACGTGCTCTCTCTCAGGGTCTCACTGTGTAATCCACCGTGCCTTCCTCCTGCTTTCCTGTTTAGAGCTGGACTCATCACAGAAAGGGGTTAAGCAGGTGACCAATTTTCATTGCTGGCAAGGGGGTGTTGAGTGACTGATTGAAAAGAAAAAGCACATGAAAGGCTATTTTCTGTGTGCTAAGCCATGGTTTGGAATTGTAGTACAGGCAAAAACTACTACTACAATAGGGTGCTGAAGAAAATGTGTTGGCTTTCTGGTTCTTGGTCTCTTTGGAGACAGTGCATCTGTATCACTTGCTTTAGTGTAGCATTGGGATTCATAGTACCAGTTATAAAATATCTTTCTGAATACATCTGTCCTGAGAAATTTTAGAAGTGCATTTTCTGCTGTGGTGCAACTCTCCTCAGCAGAAAAGAAATTGTGCTCTGTAGACTGCATATGCAGAAGAGTACTTACAAATTTTATGGGCAGAAGTATGGGCTTGTGGTAGGCATTTCAAATAAAGCATCTATTTTGCAAGCTCTGGTTGAATTTTTTGGTCCCTTCAGTAATTAAACTAAGCAGTGTTGCTTTAGTTATCCTGCTGTGAATAGCAAGCCACTTGGGGGAGAATTAATATTGACAGGAGCTGTTAGATATTTAAATTTTTTTGTGTGTGTCCAATGAGGAAAAAGAGTTTGTGGTCCAAGCATAGCACAAGTCTCTGTGGCCTCCCCTGGAGACTGCCTGCTGCCCACCCTCTGCGACCTCCACAGCTCAAAGCCCCATGTGCTGCTGTGAAGGCACTTAGCCAAGCTGAGCTTCCCCCCCAGTGCAGCAGGCTTCTTTCTGCTCATGTTCCTTTTTCTGGTGATTTATTTTCCCTATTAATAAGTGACTGAGTGTGCTTGTGAGGTCAGGTTGGTTTGCTCACTGCTGGTGCTGAGGAGCCAGCCAGTGGCTCTTCTTACCAACCTGCAGCCCAGCATACAAAAGGACCATCTTTTCAGGTCCCTTGAGGTGCCTCCCCACTGTCTGCCTCAGTTCCTGTCAGCAGGGCAAACGCCATCCTCATGTGATCCTGATTGCATTTTGGAGCATGAGGGCTACTCTGTTTTTAGATGTCCTAAAGGAGAGTACGATTTAAAATGTGTGGGTTTGTTTACCTGTGGAAGTCAGAGGCCATCCCTTGTCCCAAGAGAGGATGAATTCTGCTTGAATTACTTTACTTATACGCACCAAACAAAGGCTTTAGACCTTATCCTCAGGTAAAGTGCTCTGGATCTGCACTATCTTCACTGTTAAAATTCCCTTCTCTTGTCTACTCTAAGTCTCCTTCTGATTTAAACCTTTCGGTTATCCTGACAGAGAGGGCAATTAATTTTCTCTGCTTGGTAGCGGGTTTTCATGTCCTTAAAAGGAAGTATCAAGTATCAAGACTCAGCCTTTTCCCTCGTTACCTGCCTCACCACCAGTTAAACCAACCTTTCCTTTAACACCATACATTTTTGGTCACTGATGATGCCTGTTGGTCTCCTGAGTGTCTGTTCTGAAACACTGAGTGTTCTGAGTGTCCAAGGCTACATTTAGGTTTCCTGTTGAGATCTTAGAGCTGTTGATTCCTGGGTGATACTTGCCTCCAGCCCTTCCAGGTGTTGTAGGATGTTTGTTCATTCTGCATGGTGTGGATGCACACAGTGATTGCAGGGCACTGCTTGCTTGTGATTAGTGGTGATGCCCTGATCCTTTTTTGTTAAGTTGCTGCTTTACCATTTCTTTGTCATCCTGTATTTTTCCACTGTCCTTTTGAATTGCATCCAATTTATTTTCAGCTTGATGCTTTTTCCTTGTTTTTATTTCTTCTCATCTATCAACATAAGCTATATAGCCTGAAAATATATGGTTGTACTACATGTAAGGAAAGAATAACACTTTGCACGTCACTCTTACCTTTCAACAGATTTAGCTAACTGACTGTCTTCTCTGAGACTGCATGAAATTGTTGTTAGCCACATGGAATATTCCATCAGAACAGTGCCAATTTCCTTCTGCAGCCTCTCAGAAGAGCTGTGTTGTAATGCTGGGTAATTAAATTATACTTCTATTACCCTTTTAACCAAGGGTACCATAACCTTGCTTTAAACTGGAAATTCACAAGGAAAGCTTATACCTGAGTCCTGGCCCAGCAAGATCCCATGTGAGATACTACTGTGAGGTAGTGATGCTGGAACCAGTGCTGTCCTGTGGGACTCTCTGGTCAGGGAGATAAGTGAAAGGAGGCTCTGGGTGGCTGGGTTAACCTTGTGCTGTGTATCACATCAGAGGGAGAAGTACTGGCTTTGTGGATTCCTGTGTCTGTGCCTGATTTTTCGTGGTAAGAAATGCTTGTACCACTGTGGAGCTGAGCTCAGCCTCAGAGCTGTCTACCCAGTGATGCAGCCCTTTAAATCACATACCGTACTTGCTTCTCTCCCTCAGCAGATGCTGTCCAGGTTTTATGGAATGATTGATGTGTGCTGATGCCATGATTTGGGTCGCCACAGCCCCCAAGGACTGTTTGCCTGGGGGCAGAGAAGGGTACAGGCTGCAAGCTTGGTGTCCCCTGCACAGACCAGGGGCTGTGGTTCCAGTGCCAGCAAGTGGGGGGTGCAGACAAGATGCTGGGAGGGGTTCAGAGATGGAATTTTGCTGGCTGGGGCCTCTCTGTCCTGGGGCAGGCACTAAGGCAGGTATGGATGTCTCCTGCAGGAGTGGGCAGTGGTAGGAGCACGTGAAGAGATGGGCACTGATCAGTGCAAGGAGTTGGGTGTCCTTGGTGGTCCTTCTCTGGTGTCTGCAGGCATTTAGTGGAGAAGATCAAACCACTGGTGTCTCCTGTATCATCACTGGAACAAGTCAAGCAGAGCCTGTGAAGCAACAGTCCAGGCTGGCCATGTTTGATTTTGAGGCCATTGTGCTTAGCTCAGTCTTGGGAAGGGGGAAATAAAAAGCCAGTGGAGAGGTGGCAGCTTCTCTGCTCCTGCTCCCATCATTTCAGAGTTAGATTAGATATTAGGAAGGAAGAAATTCTTTGCTGTGCAGATGGTGAAGCACTGGAAAAGGCTGCCCAAAGAAGTAGTGGAAGCCCCATTCCTGGAAGTGTTCTAGGCCAGGCTGGATGGGGTTCTGAGCAACCTGGTCTAGGGGAAGGTGTCCCTACAGCACCCTACAGGGGCTTGGGACTAGAAGATGTTTAAGGTCCCTTCCAATCCAGATCATTCTATGGAAACACTGCCTAACTCCTGCCTCAATTTCTTGAGCACATGAATTTCCCAGGAGTATGGAGAGACTTAACTGTTACACAGATTAAAACAGATACAGAAACAGCAAGGGCTGGAGTGATGTGTCTGTTCAGCAGAAAGTGGGGTATGGCAGGAGGCACAGAAATGGCAGTTTTAATTATAAATGAATTTCTAACGCAATTTGCACTTAATACATCTGGCACAATAATTTATCCATGGGAACTTCAGGATGCTGGGTTGAACAAATTGAGTGCAGCTTTCACTAAGTTGTACTAAGTTGCTCTAAACAATTGCATTTGTAATTCAGCAAATTCCTGACCTTTGCTGGGTGAATAAATTTGGACAGTAGGATGAATACAGAGACACAAAGATGCTTTTTGCTTGACATTTAGATACTATTAATGAGCACAAGTTAAAGAATAAAATTCTAGCAAATGCAGGTTATTTCAGTAATTGGAACAGTAATGATTCAAATTTCATTTTATATTTACAAGTTTATCACTCATGTGAAGCTTTCTAAAGGAAGCTGCAAAGCCAGACACCAAATTAAAAGTAGCTGGTTGGCTTTCTGTAAGAGACACTGCCTGGAAATCATCAGACAGGAGAAGTTTATACTCAGCCCATAAATGCAGGTTTCTGGCCTCCCCACAGTGTCATTGAATTCCAGGTAAGAAGATCAGTGTCTAGTTTCTTGTCTCTGAGTTAAAATCTAATTCTGGTTGCAGTTGCTGGTGATAACATTTTTGGGGTAGTGGTTGTGCTCTGGTCAAATGGCAGATCTTGGGATCATGCCTCAGTTCAGAGGTTGTTCAGTTAAGGTCAGGGACTCTTTGCAGATTGTTTTACCAGCTATAAACCTGCAGAGAAATACTGTGTGTTTGTTGATTGCATTCTTTCTGTTCTTCTTTTTTTTTTTTAATGGATAGATGAGAGGTGAAAAAGATGCTGTATATTTTCATCTTATATCTTTGATCCCTCCCCAAAAGTTAAGCTGTAACACAGGGTATCAGAGAAAGGTGTTTATCCAAATCACCTTTCTTAAAGATGGTGTAAATCCAGCAGGATATAATGAATTGTTGTTGTTGAGTCTACTGACAATTTAACAGGGAACGAGGTGTTTCTCATGCTGCTGTAAAAAGCTAATGTGGTTAATTATAAGAAGGAAATGAACAAAAAATTGAGGAAACAACCTCCCATGTTCATCACACTGGATAAAACAGCAAAGCAAATGGAGAGGAACAAGTGCTTGAAATATTGTTCATGGAGAAAAGTTTAGTCAGTAAATAACTCCATTATCTGTAGATGACTGTGAGCAGATGATTTTTATTAGGTTTTGTTAGACAGGTCAGAAGCTAGAGGAGGATAAACTCTACTGTGGACGTGGATCTGTGTTTTGTGTATGTGTCATTGCTTATCCAGCCCCTCTGTGACTGGGAATAATTTCTCAGCTTCTCCTTGCAGAAGATAAAAACAAATGACAATTCTTAACTATTTGGAAGCTGCAAGACTCTGTGGACACTTAAACCTTTTTGTTTTCTAAATAAAGTATCCATGCAGTGTCAGTCCAAAGTGAAACTATAATGTATTTAGTCACAGTGGTTGGACCGTGCTTGTTTAATCTGATTACTTCTCCTGCTCTGATTATCTTTTGCAAGTGCCAAGGAAACTTCCCATTTGCTGTCTAAAATGCAGGACCCCAAAGTGGCCAGCATCAAATCTGTCTTCTTGGTGGTGCCTTTGTATCTTATGCTGTGTCCAGACTCTGGTCCCACTGGAAATCACTGCCATCATTTAGTGCTGACTGTCAGACTGTGCTGAGTACATCATCCTCAGGGCACCAAATGTTTCTGACATTATGCAAATTTTTATAATGGCTCAAGTCTTAATTTGCTGGCTCCTGTGTGCAATGAAACTAAGGGCTGGAAGCAGCAAACCCTGATCCTGGAGAAGACTCCAGGAAGTTTTTACCTGTCTCACTGTAACCCATTAGTCCTTTCACAACAGTCACAATGGTTTGGGATCATTTCAATAATTATTTGTTTTGAAATTATCTGGCAATGTGGCACCAAGATTTACAGCACACTTGTGCTTTTGAGCTGCATCAGATCTTGGAGACTTTGATAAAAGCATCTGTGGAACAGGTGGGATGTTGGTGTAAGGACTGTGTGTGTTAAACCTCTGTGCTGAATAATTTTGCCTTTATCAGGCCTGGACATGCCTGGTCACTGAACTGGGTGTGCACCCAGCCAGGGAAAGGTTTGTTGGAGCTTAGAGGGGAAATATATAAAGGTCTTGTTCTGAACTCTGCTGTTTCACTGACCACAGAGTTCCCTTCTGGGTTATGTCCGTTCCCAGGCTCTCCTGAGACTTATATGATAAGTCACTTAGGAGCTGTGACAGGTCCTAAGTACTTGGAAGGAAATTACCCAACTGCAATCTATCTAAAAATCTGATTTAGTTTAAATGCGTGCAAACAGTGGGAAGACAATAAAGGACATACCTTCAGGTCATTCACCTTTCTTAGAAACCTCCAGTAAACCCTCTTCTGGAATAGCCTTTCATTATTAGGCCCCTCTCTTGCAAAGTCAGAACCTTTTGGGGAGAGAACTGATGATCTGAGGAGCAGAGAACCAGGGATATGCACAAGTCCATGAGTTTTTTTGGTAACTTGTGTGGGGTACTTCTGAGGCCACCCCTGGACATTTCAGTGTAGATGGTTTGATTCAGGAGCTCTTAGATACAATCATAGAAGCCAGATCCTGATCTGCAGGGTTTCCAGCTGTGGGAACAGGAAAATTAATGTTTAAGTTGTTTATTGATAGAGGCAGGCAAGCAAAATGTCATGTATGAATGATTTCTTATAAGGGTTATGCTGAAGTTTTGTTGGCAAACTAGGAAACTTATAATTGTCTTGTAGATCAAGCCCCTTCAGCTGATTTTATTTGGATACCTCCCCCATTCCTGAGCTCCACTCCTCAGATGTTTCCATGGCTGGATGCAGAGATTGTCTGTTGATTGCTCAGTCGATAGGCAGCCAAACCAGCTGCCCTGTGCTGGATGCTAACAAGCACAGAGGCTGATCTTACAGGCTCTCCTAATTGAATTTTGCTTGCAACACAACAATCAGTCATTTGGTAGGATGAGACCTACAAATGGTCCCCCATGTCTTTTTGTGCAGCTGTCCATGGATATGAAAGCTGTGCTAGGGAGTGATGCCATTTGCAGGAGACTTTGCAGTAGGAGAGAAAGGCTCAAAAGAAGGGGGATGTTGCTTGAATAAATGAACTCCAGGGTCTTATATCCTTCACCAAAAAGTCTGTCTGGATTCAACAGGGATAAAATTAATGGTGAAAATAAATTACATAATCTAGATTCTGAGGCAGTTCTGTTCTTCACATGTGATTTCTAGATCATCCTAGAGAAGAATTGGTTCTCCATTAAAATCTAAGAATATTGCATGTGAGATGTGATGTAATGTCCATGAGCACGCTGATGAAGGCAGCTGGTAGCTCTCCTGCAGGATCCCAGGATCTTGGAGGAGAAGCTGGATGCCTTCATAGCCTGTAGGGATTTGCTGTATGATGACTCCTGGTTTGAAGATTTAATCTGAGCTGATGCCAAACTGTCCAAGGGATCACAAAAGCACAGAATCCTTAAGTTGAAAAAGACCTTTAAGGTCAAGTCCAACTGTCAACCCAGCATCACCACCATGTTCATCAAGTCATAAGAACTTTGATTTTCTCTCCCTTTCAAATACTTCTGTCTATTTTTTAATGCACTGTAGTGACTATACTAATGTGCAAAGAACACCCCAAAGCCTCCAGTTCACATTGTCTGTTGGGTTTTAGGTGTTCTTAGGGCAGAAATTGTCTTTTTTTTTGTCTTGAACAATGCCTGTTGTGTTCTTGGCACAAAACAGGTAGCAGCTACTGTGAGAATGCAGACTGCAAGTTTCTATCCATATAAGAGTGTGACTTGATTTCAGTAAAATTTTCAACTCACAGGTCCTGGGGTTTGACTTCTTAGAATTGTTTCCATCACTTATTCAACAAAATACCTTACCACCTTACCTAGAAAATCCAGCACATGCCAGGTTTTGTCAGAGCAACCTACACAAAAATGGTTAGGTTTTCCTAAAGTGGTATGAACTAGGCTGAAACGTTTTAGCATTTACTTAAAAGATGATAATCTGGCATGTTTAAAAACAATGATTCTTGCCTCTCTAATTTTAGCAAATGGAGCTGCTGCCCAGGAGCTCACAGTAGGCGATGACATTTTCTTGAATTCTCTAGGTCATACTGCCCCGTTTTTTAATTGGTACCAAGCTGGGCTTCTAGAAACAGTCAGGTATTTGGTCTAAAAACCCCCACAAAAGCTCTTTGTCAAAATCAAGCTGTATTTCATTAAAAAGTTTTGCTCAAAGTAGCGCTGATGAGAAAACTGATAGTGGAAAAGAGCTTCTTTGGTGTTGCTTGTAATTAAATGCAGCTACATGGATGGCACAGCTCTTGCAAAATGACTGCTTTAACCAGTCTGGCTTTAAATCTGTGTAAATCACTGAGAGCCAAAATAAACTGTGTTTAATTAGCAGCTTCCAACACAACACAACTGCTTTGGAGTGTTGCATCTGAGGCCCCTGTGGCTCTGAGACTGGCTCTGTGGGAGTCTGACATGCTTCCAGTTGTTACTAGGCTCCTTTTGCATCCCTGATCTCCGTCCAGAGGCTCCCAGCTGTCCCATCTCATGTCATGTATGATTGTGACCATGGGTTAGGGGGGGTTTAAAGAAACCCTAAACCAAGGCAGAACAAATTTTTTTTTTTAAAGCTAATGCAGATCACTTGACTAAACCAGGTTTAGGGACTGATTACATGAGATCTTGTGCTGGAGGATTGGAGGAAGCAGACAACTTCAAAGGGAGTAAGAGATGGGGTTGGGTGGAGGGTGACATTCACAGGAGGTGATTGACCTGCTGAGTGCAGTGCTGGGGACCTGGTAAGATGCTATCCCAGGGCCAGCCAGGATAGTGGGCTGGATCTCCTGGCACAGCTCCCTGTGAGGTGTTCACCCATCAGAGCTGCTACAGCAGCCCAAGGCTGAGGGTGGATGGGTGCTGGGGGCAGCTCACTGCTCAGTCAGCTGTGTGCTCCTGCCAAAGTTGACCAGGTCCCCTGGTCTGACATAACCAGGTGATTGTTGTCTGAAGCAGGTTTTAACCTTCCCTCAGACTGCTCTGCTCTCTGAGGAAGATGAAGTAATTTGGTGAGCAATGGGGAACTGATCTCTGCTGATCTCTCAAGAGCCAGGAGAGGACAATCTTTAATTGCTTTAAAAGCCATTTGAGCTTGTACCTGTTGAAAACCTCCTGTCTGCTCTCCCTTTTAATATATTTTTTGCTTTCTAAGCTTCCTTTCCTCATGTCAACAACTTTCCTACATCTTTCCTTGAGCAAAACATCTCTCTTGCTTGCAGACAGCACTGCTCTTCTGGGATTTGGAAGGAAGTGCAGGAGCACCACTGGGTAAGCATTACTCAAGTATGAGCCAAGTAGTTTCTGAGAAAAGGAAAGTCTTGAACTTATTCTATTGTGATTATCAGCCTCTATTCTACTAAAAACACTTGGAGCATACGCAAACCTGGGCAGCTCTTTTAGTGAGACCCTCCCATACCTACTGGGAGACTTCTCTCTGCTATTTCACTGTCTCTCAGTGAGACTCAGATGTGGCTTTGCCACTTTCAAGGAGACGACCACAGTCTTTTCCAGTCTTTGAGTTAATGGAGACATGCACTGTGCGGATCTGCTTTGGGATGTCACTGTGATCTTTCTGTTCATTTCTCAGGAAGGATGGCAACTTGGGACAGCCCAGGATGTTTTTGGCAGCAGTGTCAGATGGCAGAAGGGCAGCAGGTACATTGTGGCAGGGTAGAGGTATGTTTTTTCCTTATGAAAGAACGAAAAGCTGTGGGGCAATCTGAGCAGAGTAGCCATGTCATTACTGCTTTATCTGGGAGTGAGGTTTAGAAACAGGATTTGGGTAATAAATACAGGCTTCATGGTAGCTATTAAAGCAAACACAGAGTAGCACAGATAAGCCTGCTGCATTTATTCATGGATCAGAACTTAATATAGAGGAACACAGAAATACTTTGTCAGAGGAAATCTGCTCCTCTGAAGAGTACTTTTAATTGCAGTCACCTGGACCCCATTTATGAGGTGTGCTGCAGGGGAGGAAAAACTTGTGGCCTCTTTTGGCCAAGATCAAGGGCTCAGAGTCAAGTGACTGCTGCATAACAAGTTGCTGCTCCTTACCTTCTGGTCTTGTTCACGCATTTGCTTTTAGACATGGCAAACATGAAATAATTTAGCTTAATTTAGAGGCACACGTGAAATCTAATTGCCACGTGTCCCAGAGGCTTGGAGTGAACACAGGCTATTGCTGGTGTCTGGAGGAGGCTTGTTAAGCACAACAATTGTATTGTGACCCTAATGTGTGCTTTAAGATGAGATAGGGCAAGGTAGTGCAGCAAAAGGAGGGTGCAAAGCAGGAGTGATGCTATGGAATCAACACCATCCACCAGCTCCCTGACAGAACTATCCCTCTGCCTTGGGGCACAGGAGACTTGCAAGGAGAAGTTAATGTAGGATTTAAAAAGTTTTACTGAGAACTCTGTGTCCAAGAGGCAGTGTGAGGGAAGCAGAACAGGCAAAAAAGAGCTTAAAAAAGGGAGGCAAAATACCTTATGATTTTGATATGATGGAAAAAAGGATCTGCCAGCTAGGAGCTAGATGGAGAATGAGGCAGCCATAGTATGGCATTCAAAAAAATTAAAGAGTGAATGTGGGCAAAGTGGTATGTCTGAAGCCAGCAGTCACCTGGTCGTGGTGTTGTCCGTGAGCACCTCAGCTTGGGTGGGGTTAATCTTTAGAGCAGGTGAAGAAAGAGCATTTTGTCTAGAAAGGGCGGCATGCACAGATAAATCATCTGGGAAGGTTATGAGCAGTCAACAGCAGAGTTTTCAAGAACAAGGTACATGAACACATGCCAGGGACAGGCTAGGGTCCTGTGCTTCCCTGTCTTGGTGGGATCACTTAAATGATTTTTGCAGTGTCTGATTCAGCCGGAATGAATATCATCTTTCCTCCTGTTATCAGGAAATGACATCAGTAATCATGGGAGGTCTGGGAAGACAACCTGAAATAAAGCAACACTTTCATTGTCCTGAGTCTTTTTCTGCTGCTGGGGATGTTGAGAATGAGGACCAGAATGGTGGTGATCCCTACACACAGAATATGTCTGGGTTAAGGGAGGAAGCTTTGAGCTGAGGTTTAGGCATAATTTTGACTACTGATGCAGTAAAATGCATCAGTAGTCAAAATTGTCTACTTTGGTAAATCCTACTCCCCATCATTGCTCCTGATTGACCAGGAGGTGGATGGGTAGCTCTTTGTGCTCCTTTCATGAAGTTGCATCCCAGCTGGCACGGTGGGAAGGGATTTCTGGGGGATTTCATATGTGCACTAAGTGGGCTGTGACTGTGTTAACAAAAATAAATTCATATTGTCCTCGAAAGGTGTGTATTTCAGAGCTTCTGCCTCTCTTCTGCCCGTCTTTTCTTTCAAACTTGATTCCTAGGGCAAGTGGTGGGGCTGATCTTGGGGTGATAACCTCTGCAGGTAGGAAGGACTGAATTCAAGCCCAGGTTTCCTTTTGGTTTGCAGTAGATGATGCACAACACACATTGCCTCGTTGCATTGTGGTAGATTGGGATTAGCAAAGAGTAAAAAGGTGCAACAAAGGCACCTATGTAAAGATATGTGTGCTTTGAAGAGAGAGCAGCCATGAGAAACACCCTTGCCAGTTTTCTCTATTTCATGTATATGCAGCAGTAAGCAGTGCTTGAATGACTGGTAGGATGGAAACAGCAAGCTATCAGTCTTGATTATTTGATTTAGTATGTCTTCCAAGCATTTGATTTAACACTCAGGTGCACATGTAGATATTTCTGAAGTGGACTGTTAACCTGAATCTTAATAAGGTCAACAGTCTTAATGTAATCCAATAGAGCAGTACAAATGAAAAATGCTCATCTCAAACCGTCTTTATTTTCCTGTCCCAGTCACTCAAGTTTGTTCAGTTAATAATAATAAAAGGCAGCATGAAAGAGAATAATTTTCTTGGAAACTGGAAAAGGTCATGTAAGACTGTGAGTCTATGAAATTCTGTCCTGGATTGAAACTAACCCCACCCATGGTCAAAACCTGTCAGGTGTAGTGTGTTGTCTCACCTCACTAAGAATGTACTCCTATTTCAGGTCCCAGCCCTTCCTAGGGTACCTCTAATAGAGTGAACATCAGTAAATTAGGATGGTTTTAAACAGCTGAGATGGTTTTAAAAAAGGAAACATTTTTGGCCTGTTTGTTTTTGAAAGCAACTGCCCTAGTCTCAGCAAAATGCAATTTTCTGCACAGTAACTCATATTGGGCTGTGTTTTGGGTTTGTAGAGAAACAAGGATAATAACACCAGGATGCTTTTGCTGTTGCTGAGCAAGGCTCACACAGAGCCAAGGCCTTTTCTGCTCTTCACCCCATCAGTGAGTGGGCTGGGGGACCACAAGGAGTTGGGAGGGGACACAGCTGGGACAGCTGACCCTGACTGACCCCAGGGATATCCCAGATCATGTGGCCTCATGCTTAGCATGTAGAGCTGGGGGCAGAAGGAGGAAATGGGAGACATTCAGAGTGACAGTGTTCATTCTTAGAAGTCTGTGTTACATGTGGTGGAGTCCTGCTTTTCTAGAGATGGCTGAACTCCTGCCTGCTCATGGGAAGTGGTGAATTAATTCCTTGTTCTGCTTTGCTTGTGGATGTGGCTTTTGCTGTTAAACTGCCTGTATATCAATCTTCAGGTTTTCTCATGTTCATGCTTTCAATTCTCTCCCCTCACTGGTGAGGGTGAGCAAGCAGCTGTGTGGAGCTGTGGTTAAACCATGTCATGTACAAAATACTTGAGGGATTCAGGTTTGGTGGAAACAGCTGGGAGGACATGTAGAAATAGCATCCAGGATGGCTGGAATGGATGCTTACTAAATACCTCAGTCAAATCCAAAGAGGGTAGTGATTAGGGGAAGTCTCTTATCTGCTGCCATCGCCATCTGCTGTTTTGTCTGTTTCAGAGTCCCACCTAGAGATGTCCCCACAGACCTGTCAGAGCGAGGAACGTCTGGGCTCCTCCGTGCTTTCTTCCGGTCTTATTCCATGTCAGTCTTCCTCTAGTATGTCTTTTAATGAACCATGTCTGAAGGGAGAGGGATGGCTAAAGATGGTTTTGAAGTGAAAGATGATCCCTCTGGGGCAGCATGGTCAGAGAACCAGAGGGACTGATCCCAGAGTGCTGCTTCAGCTGTCTCCTGCCCGCTGGGAGGGAAGGACAGGAGCTGACAAGCTTTTACTTTGAATTCTCCTGATCTGTTATGGTGTGGATATGTTGATGTGCTTAGGACTTAGAACCTAGGAGTTTGTGTAATTAGTACCATGTTTTTCTATTGCCTTTATCTGTCATCTTGTTACCACCAGTTACATGAAGATCACAAGCAAATAAGATGAAACATCAGCTGTACTTCAGCCAGATTTATTTTTACAAGTAGATTTTAATGAAGCTAGTGCATTGCATTGACCCATTGCTGGTTATCACTTGTCTTTCCTGCATTTTAACATGTTGCTGCTTAGGGATAAAGCTGTTTAACTGATCTCCAGTTGCTCTTCAGCGTTTCTGTAGCATTCAGCAATGTGCATTACAAATATTTTTCACCACTGAAGAAGTGGCAGCTGTAGCAGATTAAGGAACTGGGCTGGTATGAAAAGAGACAAGGGTGGAGATGAAACATGCTTGGCACTTGTGGTTTCTCACAAGTCTTTTTTAGATGGAAAGCTGATTTCTCTCTCCTTTTTAGTGCTGCTCTTCAAGTTGGAATGGAGAGCTGGAAAGAGAGAAATAAGTGATTGCTTTGGAGAAATGCTCTTACCCATTTGCGATTTGACCTTGTGCCAGTGCTGCTAAGTCATTAACCAGTGAATTGACTAAAATGACTCCTGTGAATCACTGAAATCACTGTTAAGATGGCAGCTTGATTTTCTCCTTTGTGCCTTGTCTGTTGCCACTTTCCCTTGGACTCGGGCTTTAAGCTGGAGTGCTGTAGCTGTCTGCATGTCGTGACAGCCTTGCCTGTGTGACCCGAGACCCAGCTGTGTCCTGCTTATTGAACAGGCACAAATAACAGGTAGGAAAAAGTGGCCCTCATTGCCAAAAAGCAGAGTAGACATAGGGTGTGATGAACTCCTGTGGCTGACACCACAGGGGGGTTGTGAAGGGAGGCTGGGGCTGTCTGGTTTGCAAAGGAGCTGAGGAAAATGGGCTGGGAGAACAGTGTGGAGATACTGCATGAAGGTCAGCTTGGTGTCCTTTACTCTTCTTCCTCATCCAAGAACAGGGGAAATGCAGTGAAAATGGAGGTTTGTGAGTCAATGCAGGGAAGAAGCTGTTTCTTAGGTCTGTTTACTGTGGGCCTTTACTGAGGCCAGGAGCTCAGATTTTCCAAAAACATAGACACCCACATGGGTGATGAAATTCCCCATTTCAGGGCAGAAAAAGATGGTATGAAGTTTGTGTGTATCCTATTTCATGGGAAATGCCAATGAGGGCAGATGCTTCCCTTTGCAGGGGTTAGTCAGGGCTGGAGCTTCCTGAACAGTCTCCCAGCCCATCCCAGCTGGGCTGGCTGCTGTGGGGGTCAGACATCACCTCGGGTGGGCAGAGACCTGCAAGAGCTGATGATGTGTGCCTCATGCTGAGAGTGGAGTTAATGCATTAAACCTGTGTTATCTGCTCAGGTGGAAGTCTAACAGAGCTTTCTCTCTGGTAGGAGCAGAGCCAATGAGCCAGACCTCAAAAATGTTTAAAATGCATCTGACCTTTTAAAACTTCCAGCATGAATCTTTTTGTCTCAGCTCTTTAGTGGTCACAGTGGCACTTGAAGCTAACTGCACTTGTGATCTGGCTCAGGAAAACAGCATTTGTGACAGGCACTTGTGTCTGCAGAACCCATTTTGGCTGTTCGACCCGCCTGTTTGACCCCTTGGGAGCCTTGTAAGCCCTAAAGAAAGGAAGCCTTGTAAGCCCTAAAGAAAGGAAGGACTATTACTAAATATTTGGAGACTTATTTAGTAATCTAGATGGACAGACATAGGTTTTTGCAGGCCCCTCACCTCAGGCTTGAAGCAAGGCTACCTCCCTTCACAGAGCTGCTGAGGGCTGGTCACTTCTCTGGGATCAGACAGAGATCCTGTGGGCAGTCCCTGTGATCCCTGGGCAGGCAGTGAGTGAGCTGCCTCCCCACCTGCCGTGGGTGGCATGGGAGCACTGCTTGGATAGATGACATCTAATTTTTCCAAACATGGGTTAAGAAGTTTCAAGCTGTTCTGTTTGTAATATACTATTTTTCTCCTGCTCCAGTTTTTCTCTTTTTTCACCTTTGCTGCCTGTTTAGTCTCTGAGCTGGAGGGCTGGAAGGCAGCACGGGGAGCTGTGAGGTGTTCAGGCTGTAGTGCAGCCTCTGTCTCTGCCAGGCCACCTCCTGCAGCTGTCCCCTGTGGGCATCACCGACAGATGGGCGATGCCTGAACAGCAGCTTGGTGATAATTGAGTTAAAAACCAGCACAATCTCCTAGAGCAAACAGGATTTCTTAGCTCTGGAGCTGCTTTCTTTTCTCGCTCTCTCCTCATACTTTGTATGTTTTGGTTGGAGAAAAAGTAGAAAAATCAAAACTCAAATCCAGTCAATTTTTAAACTTTTTTTTTGAAAAATATTTCCTTTTTGAGGTAAAGAAAAAAGCAAATGTTTCCACTGACAGCTTGGAATAGTGTGATTTAGCCACTTCCAGAAAACTTTTATCATTCTTTTGAACTGTCATAATTTTTTCTTTAGTTGAGCCAGAAAAGAGTAATTTTAGTTCTGTCCCTTGATGTATTTGCCGGTGTGGTTGCCATTATTTTCTCTCTTTGATAGAAGCAATTGTCATGTTACTTTCTGCCCTGGGAGGCCTCAGCTGCCACAAAGGGCTGCAGTCTGATGGGATGTCAAACCTCATAGTGCTTGTTAAGCTCCCGTGACTGGCAGCATCTGTGCATTTGCAATGACATCTCTAAATCCATCCAGGATACAAAAGTACTCTAAAATTGTGTGTGTGCTGTATGTTTTATTTATAAAGCTTTTAGAGATAGCAGCTTGTTCTCTAATTTATTTTGGGTTGGTGAGGAGGAGGAAATCTCATTGGCAAGATAGGGAATTTGCATTTTGAATTTAAAAGGAATGTAGGAAAAAAAAAAGAATTAAAAAAAAATTTCAAGGTTCTGGGACATGTTTGTGTGAATAATAATGCTTCCAAAATGATAATGGATTGTGTGTCATCCATTTGTAGAACTGTAGAAGCTGCTATGATAAATAAAATATGTCACATTTTAAACAGCATGGGGCCTGTGAGTGTCAGTCATCAGATACAATTAAACATGAGAATAATTGCCTGCCTGCTAAGTGAAAAGTGGCAATGTCACAGTTCCATGTTCAGCTTTTGTTTGCTCTGGACACCCAGTTAAGGGCCTGGCCATGTTTGATGTGGAACTGTGAAGCCAAAGATGGGTAAATCTGCCAAACTCTCTGAAGAGCCAAAGCTGTGCTGTTACAATTTAGTGTTTAAAACCTCTCATATATTTATAGGGGCTCGACCATGACTGACACTGCTGGATCCTTGTTCCCTGCTGGGTGTGGAGTCCTTGCAGCACCAAGCACCAATCCACTGTTTCTTCACAGCAGTCATGTACATCTCACTGGGATGGTGCTGTTGGGTCTTTCCAGCCTGACAGTGAAGTCTTTTGCTCTTGAAGGGTGTCCTAGTTTAGAAGAGGAAGAAATACAAAGACATGGCCCCAGCCCTTGGGCACCTCTAGCAGCAGCATTGCTTTTGCTCAGCTTTAGAGGTGGAACAGGACCTGCTAGAGGAGACTGAGCTTGTCTTGAGGAGGGAGAGAGATGCAGACTGGCTGATCTCTGGGGTCACTTCCATGTCTGTGTTTCTGTTTCACACCATGGTGTGACTGCTGCTGCCTGGAGACTAAACTGGTGTCAGAGATTGGGCAGGTGGGACCATTTCTACATCTGATGGAAAGGCAGCAGAACATCCTTTTTTTATTCAGCCCTGGCCCGTTTCTCTTTGCTTCTTTTTGTTTCCAGTTCCTGGCATGTGTTGGTGCTAAAATTAGAACTCTGAATTGCTGTCTGCTCATTAACTAATAATAGGCAACTCCTTAGATGCAGATCATGGACAAGTGCCTATTAGCCATTCCGGGTTTCACTGTCTGCAAATACTTTGCTGGAGACAATAAATGTTTCCATGAAATTACTTGAAAATTGCTTTTGGGATCCAGGTGTTGTAATCAGATGTGAGGGGAAGTACCTATTTTTTTTTTGTTTGTTCTCATTTCCTTTGACCAGGTCTTTGTTACTTCTAAGTCTGTCTGTGCAGATTTGAAGTCCTTTCTGTTCTGTATGGGTCTCTAACACAGCTCTATACTACATGAAGATTTCCATCTGCATGAAGGTTTGATGAAAAGCACAATTGTAATGCCAAAATTCTGGCATTTTGGCATTACAATTCTGCTTGCATTTTGGGACTTTAAAATAAACATTAGTACCCTAATGCCCAAGGTTATGCTGGTCCAGCAGTGCATATGAGCACTCAGATATCTTACTAGTAAGATGATAAAAGTATGGTGAAATCAATTGCACTGGCTTTTGCAAGAATGTGCTATTCTGCAAGGTGCATGAACAGATAAACTTCACTCCTAATCATAACTTCATGGTGGGCACCGTGCTCAGAAGCCAGGCTGGCTATGGACAAGACATTTAATGTTGTTTTCCTCTCTTGTGTGTTCTTTCTATGTGGAAAGCTCCCTGGAGCACCAGTTTATGTTTGGCAGTGAGTGCACACAGGGCTTGTAGACTCTACTGGGGTATGAAAACACAAGGGGTCAGGGTATGGACTGCCACTGGAGAGGAGGCTGATGGTGTCAGTGGCAGCAACCTCAGTGTGTGGTACTTTATCCCAAGAAGACTTTACATCACTGAACCATGAACTTTACAGAAAGCACTGCTTGGACAGTTTACTTCAGCATCTTGCCTGGATGTTACGAGGAAGAAAATAAAACTGGTGGTGGGCACTGAGCCAGTCTAGATCCTTTGTTCCTTTTGCTTTTCAGATTTTGCCACTGTAGCTGAAAAGATGCTACAGCTGCCCAAAAGCTAGCAGCAGCATCTTCCTTTACTGAACTGTTAGAAGCATCCTGATCCCAGGGCAGGACAACTTCCTTGCTCCATCCCCACACAGACTCCCTGTGCACCTATGACTAGAATGCTGCTTGGCCTGCTGGGAGTGCCACCAATATTGCTCACAGAGCTTGTCAGCTCAAGATCTGGCTTTAAGAGTACAAGTCCAAGTATCTCAAATGCAGACAGAGCCATTAGCCTTAAAGGTCAGCACTGAAGTCTTCTGTATACACAGTGCAGGAGCTATCTGTGTTAGGAAGTTCTCATGAAATTAGAGGGTGATAAAATGAGCATTAGCTGGGGAGTAAATGGATTTGCTGGATTGTGCCCAGTAAAACAGTGAAGCTGAGGCTTGTGTCTGAGCAGTGCCAAGCTATCCTGGGGCATGGCATTGCATTCTGTGAGGCTGCTCTTCATCTGCCACCCATGAGAGTCATTCCTCCTTGTGTGCAGCACGGCTGGGGACCTGTCTGAGTCCCCATGGGCTCCAAGCTTCCCTGGGTCCCCATGGCATGTGTGCAGCACCTTGGGGCATGTGTCAGCCTCCACTGGCTGACTCGTGGCCATTGATGTCACTTTAGAGGTGGCTTCTTTTGGTCTTGATCATGACCCTTGGGAATTGCTGAACCTGTGTGCAGCACTGTGGTTTGGCTCAGGATTCAGAAGCATCAGGGCTGGGTGTACTTTATGAGAAGATGGGGGGAGCTGCTTGGTTTGATCCTGCCTCCCTATCTGTCCACTGCTGTACCTGTGGCTGTCTGTCACATTTCTGTGCTTGGCTGGCCTGTTCTACACAAGATTTTAGGCTGACCTCCTATGGAAGTGAAGCTGAGAGTTGCAGTCTGTGATTTTGCTTAGAAAGAAGAAGCCCTGCACACACACAAAAAAGCTAGTTTCAGCTAAATTTTACAGAGGGGTGGTGGTCAGTGGTCTCAAAGTTGTGATGTCCCAGCAGGGCCAGGTGTGGAAGAGCTGCTCTGATGTGCTCCCATGAGGGCAAGACTGCACTGAGAGCTCAGCCTTATCAGGTACTCCTGCCACAACGGTGTGATTATGAAATTCCCAACCTTGCAGGAAGCTTTGAATTTAGAATAATAGTTCTATTTAAATTGAGAAAGACCTCTAGGATACTGAATCCAACCATTAACCAAACACCGACAAGTCCACCACTAAAACATGTCCTCAAGTGCTACATCTGTGTATATTTTAAATACCTCCAGGGATGATGACTCAGTCACTTCCTTGCACATTTACATGTTGTTAAGCCATGAGGGAGTCCTGCCATAGCATGGCAACAAAACTCCACTGGTTTGGGGCTTTGTTTTAGGGTATTTTACTTCCCTGTATGAGATAAGTCAGAATTCCAGTGACAATGTGTGTTGAATGCTGGACTGTGCAGGGGGCAGCCTGCAGGGAGAGCTGGCCCTGCTCTGGACCTGGAGCTCTGGGCACAAGCAATCAGCAGGTGACATCAAGGATGTGCACCTGAGGGAGGGGGAAAAGTCTTAGAGGGGAACCTAAGATCAGGTCCTCCTGATTTTCAGTAAGGCCAGGTTGGATTGCTATCTACATTTTTTTTTTTTTAATATTTTTTTTCCCCAGAGAAGAGTCCTGTCATGTTTTCCTCTCTTCTTGCTGCCCTTTTTTGTAGGGCTATGCTATCAACTCTAAGGAGCCTGAAAAAATGGATATTTATTTTTCTTCTTGGAGATCCTTTGCCTTTGTCTTTTGGAAAGCCCAGACCATTTCCATGATCCTGACTCCATCATAGGCCTGTGAAAACTTGTGTCTGCACGACTAGAGGGGACATCAAACTGCAAACATGATAAGCTTGGGACAGAGAGGGGAGAGGGCACTGGGCATTGCCATCTGCCTGTCAGAGCCTGCTGGGAATGCAATTGTGCTCCCAGACTGGTCAGAGGACATGGCGTGGGCTGCATCAACTTCAAGTTTTTGAACTGGCTTTAAGAGACACCACTCCTATCTGAATTTAGGGTGGTGTGGGCAGGTGGTACTCAACTCCAGTCTAATAAATACAGATATAAAGTTCTCAAAAAAAATTCTAAGGAACTTAAAACTTTGGAGGTGAATTTATACCAAACTGATGGGGTGATTTTGCTCCTGGAACTCTTGTGTTCCTATAGGAGCCCTGAAGCCAAATTTGATCAATTGGCAGAACAGGGTCTTCATAATTATTACAGAAGAGGATTTGGGTACCTAAATCACACTGCTGCTTTCAAAACCTTTTCCCTTGTTATTGTGTGGTTTTGATAAATTTAGTCATCAGAAAACTGAACTTCTTTTGAAAATACATCTGAACTATAAGAAATGCCCTTTTCTTTGGGGAAAAAAAAAAAGGCTGGAGATGAGTGGAAGGAAAAGTCATAAAATACTGACAAGCTCTGTTTTAACGCTGATAGAATTCCTCCATGCACAACTCCATAAATCGTATTTTCACCCAATTTTGAAAGTCTTGATGTTTGACATTGGGAATAGCCATGCTTTGTCTGACAGAGGAACCCAAATGAACATGTTTCTCCTCTTGATGTTGCCAGTGATCCTTGAGATCAAATGCTGTAAACATTGCTTTGAGGTTTCCAAGGGCTGGATGATGGGGAGAGCAGGCGCTTGGGGTTTGGGATGGAGAGTAGAGCAGGCAGTGTGTGTTCTCTGGGAATGGTCCTGCATGGGAGCCTCTGGGGGGACATGGTCCCTCACCACAAACCGAGTGAACTTTGCTTTGCTACAAGGAAAGCAAAAAACTGAGAAATGCCACCCTTATCACAGCTTTCAACGGTCATAAAAGTTTCCTTCTGACTTGGATAAAGGAGGGTTTGGAGCAGTTTTTATTCACAAGGCTTTGCTGGTCCTTGAGAAATTTTCTAAGTGGGCATCCTACAGCAAGCATGCCAGGGAACAGGGCACATATTTTTCTTAATTTCATGGAGATCAAAGAAAGTCACATTTGAAAAAATTGTGTGAAGATGAAGGTTTTTCAGAATTAAAGGTCAGGATTAGGTGTGGGTCTTCACGTCACATCATCTCTCTGAATGTTTTCATGTCAGCAGAAAAAACAAGAGTGAGGCTTTCTGACCTTGAAAGAAATGCCTGAGGGAAAAACTCCTTCATGAAAATTTTAATACTCTTCCTAGTGATTTTTTTTTTTTCCAAACTGCTGTAGCACGATACAGGTTTGAACTAATGAATGTCACGCTCATATGGGGCAGTTCCAAAAATGAAAGACCTTGAGTGACTGAATGCTATTATTGCACTATTTGAAGATGTTATCAACATCACCTACATTTCTGACTTTCAAGTGTCTCAATATCTTATAGTTAGACTGTCTGATGCATGAGAGGCACAATGTAGATCTAGTTTTAAACCCATCACACAAAACTTTACTCAAAAAAGAAAAGAAGACAGCATTAAATCCTTATTATTTTTTCATTTAATTGTCATTTGTTCTTTCAATTAAATAAGTATTGCTAAAGGCTGTTCTCAACAGCAATGTTCTCCCCAAATATAATGAGAACTAGGGATCATTTTCAGATCCCTCTGAAAACCATTTTTTGGAGGTCTTTGGAAGACATCAGATTGTCATTGTGGTACAACCGTGGGTGCATTTTGTTCCTTTAGCAAAGCACTTTATTCATGCCATTTCTCTCCTGGAGAGGGAAGACATCCTTCCTGTCAAACATTCCCCATAGTAGAAGTGTTAATTTCTTGAGGGAGGCAGCAGACACTAGGTCAGGTCCTCTTCTGATGAGATGTTCATCTCAGGCACAAAAAAAATTGATATGATGAGCTGCTCAAATGGGGTTCTATTGCCATCAAGACAGGTGTTAGGGTTGGAATTGAGTCCAAGCTAATGACAGTACATTTCCTGATCTCAGTGAAGACAATGTTAGCCCTCTCTGTTTTGGGCAGGGTATGAGGATGTAGGGGCCACCTTTCAAACACAGCAGGCAGTATGCAAAAGGACTGTACTGGGCCTGGGCCAGTTAAGTCCTGACTCCACCAGTGGCCTTCTGGAGCACTGAAATTAGGTTACAGACCTTATTTCAGTCTCAGTTTCTCCAGAAAAAATTTCTCTCAGTGTAGAGATTCAGGCACAGTTGCTAATTCCCAGACTATACAACTTCCTCAGTTCATGCTAATTTTTTGCCTTTGTTTCTGCTTTTATTTCAAGATCATTGGATTAGCTGTATCTCTTTAAAAGTCTCCTTGGCTATTTTTTGTCTTGAAGCTGTGCAGAATATCTCTGTACTAACATTAATTTTCCTCCTCCATATCCCTTCCCCTGCTGCTTCTTGGGTTAACAAAACTTTTCTTGAACATCAGTCAGGATTTATAGCCTGGAAGAAAGTGTGTCCTGCCTGAAAGCTGCTGAAGTGAATGGGGGGTTTATAAAACTAGATAGAGCACAGTATACTCAGGACAAAACTGATCTAGTTCAGTGATGCAGAGGCATGTGCCAGCTTAGGGGAAGTACCTGCTTTGGTGAGCTGCAGTGTGATCCCTGGACACTTGTGTCAGGGAGGGGTAAGCTTGCAGAGTGCAGAGAGGTGTTGTGTCTGGCACAGACTCTTCTGCAGCATTGCTTCAGAATTCCTCAGTTTGAGTTCACTTCAGTTATTTGGCCTGCAGTTCCACAGTGATGTGCACAAGCTACACACCCACACCTTTGCACTACAGAAGAATAAGATCTGAGGAGTTCTGGCTATTTGACACAGATGTATATGACAATGGACAGTAATATCAGCAACACCACAGACTTTGTAGTCATAAATCCCCTCTTGCCTTAGGAGAAGAGGTGCTTAACCTACTTTGGCAAGTCACAGCTAACAGTGTACCAGCTTTATTTAGGGAGTTTGTGATGTCTGGGATTCTTCCATGCCAGAACTGATTCATCTGTGGTCTTGTGTGGTATAACTTGCAAGCAATGAGAGGATGTTGTAGGACACACATTGACTTGTGATTGACAGAAGAGACAGAATTTAGCAGAAAGCTGCACCCAGAGCCTCATGAACAATCCTTCCTTGGAATGCTGGTGGAGCCTTGCCTGGGGCTCACAGCCTGTGGCTGCACAGAAGGTCCCTCCAGCATGTGGTCTGCAGCTGCTGCAGCAGAACCCAGGCAAGCTGCTCTCTGGTTCTGCTGCTAGGAGATGTTACTCCTCCCCCTTTCAGTGCCCTTACCATCCAAGAAGGCTATTTCAATAACATCCCTTTGACACAGGACTCAGCTTATAGAGCAGGGCTGTTGTGCTGGGGCCCTGAGCCAGTCTCATTTCCCAATCTCATTTCTGCTGACCAGCAGTATCTCTTCTATTACAGAGACATGAAGGAGCCTTAGGTTTTTCTTGGTAACACCTCATGTAGCAGCCAATGCAGGGTGTATTGTCCAATCCCAACAACAGCCCCTTTTCCTTTGTGTGGCTGCCCAGCAAAGTGTCCCAGGGTGATCTGGCGGGGTTGGGAAGTTTTCCACCAGCCATGTCCTGAAGCTGTTTGCAGCTGGAGGTGGAAAATTGAATTAAAACAATGAATCAAGCCAACTGTGTAAAACATCTTTTTAGTGGTTGGCAAGGTGGTTTTGTGATGTGTCTTGGACTCTCAGTTCCCTTTTATTTTCATAAAACCGTGGAATCAGGGAATCACAGAATCATTTAGGCTGAAAAGAAATCTAAGATCTTTAAGTCCAGATATTAGCCCAGCGCTGTCAATTCCACCACTAAACCACATCCCTAAGTACTACATCTTTAAATACCTCTGGGTATGGTGACTCCACCACATCCCTGGGCAGCCTGTTCCAATGCTTGACAGCCTTTCCAGTTAAGAAATTTATCCTAATATCCAATCTAAGCCTTCTCTGGTGCAGCTTGAGTCCACCTTCTCTGGCTTCTCTGGTACTATGGCTTGCTGTTTGTGGGAAGAGGCTGACCCCAACCTTGCTACAGCCTCCTTCCAGATGGTTGTAAATAAAGTCTGCCCTGAGCTTCCTTTTCTCTGGGCTAAACGCTCCCAGCTCCCTCAGCTGCTCCTGGTATGACTTGTACTCCAGCCTTCCTCCAGCCCTCCTACCCTCTCTTCCTCTGGTTCCACATCAGTAGTGGTTCAGCCTGGAACAGGCTGTAATTATTTAAGCAGAGCTGGTACAAAAAATGAAGGTTGTGACTGCTTGGGAAGCACTGGGAAGGGGTGCCTGTTCCCCCTAGAGCAACCACCAGGGATGTGGTACAGTCCCTTGCTCTGACAAAAATCTAGCAGGCATCTTGGTGCTCACTGATTGCACCAGGGCGGGTGTTTTCACTTTGGTCAGCAGTTCAGAAGGGTCAGCCCACAGCCACAGAGTTTCTCTCATTTTGTTGTCTTTCAACAAAGTCGTCTAAATATAAGATAGAAATTACCAGGGGGAAAAAATGGGACTGCAGAATCTGGTTCAGTCATATCTTCCTTTTTCTGTAGTTTTCCTCTGAAATAGCTCTAGCCAGAAATTTGATCTTAGTCTGCACAAGCTGTGGTTTTGTGTAGAAAGTATAATTCAACAAAGAGGAATAAATATCCAATAAACTTGTTTTAAAGTAGACACACAGACTGGTTGTACCTGGGTTATTTTAGACTATTTTTCAACACATTTTGCAATGGCAGAAGAAAATATTATTTATAGTTTGATGAAGATTGTTTTCATCTGAACATTTCACATTTATTTTAAGTTTACCAGGAGGAAATGCAGGTTTAGTTTCCTTCATTAAATTGAAAGTCAGGTTGGAAATAAATAATATTGTCAAAAGGGGGAAAAAATGCAGTGATTAAAGAACTTTATCAGAAAGAATTTTTTCCTGCATACAAAATAGTATCTGTGTTTTTCATAAGGAGCAAAAAATACTAGATACTCTCACATTTAAAATTCCTATATTTGCAAATATTTTTTCTTCACCAAGAAATAAATGCTAATGAGTATGCTAAGAATTTGGTTACTCTACTCTCTAATGCCTCACCATTCCAGTCAAGATGCTCAAGAACTTGTGCTACTAGTAATAAAATAGCCCTGGCAGTCCCAAAAGTTACAATGCATTATAAAATTTCACAGTACAGTTTTATAAATTAAAATTCCTCCTTCCATAGTAGAAGGTTGGCCTTATATTTGTTCTATGGAGAAGGCGAATATCAGAGTTATTTCAAGGGTATAAAAACCACTGGACAGATAGTGAGGCTTTTTCCCCTGGGTGCAAGAGTTCATACTCCAGTTAGACACATTTTGTGCAAGCAGGAGGTAAGTTCCCCAAGTGGTTGCACAACCTGGGTACTTGATAAGTGGCTATTTTTCAAAGAAGAAAAATGAATAATGTGAAAAGATTATTTAAATACTTGAAGAAAACTGGTATTTTGCTCATCAATAAAAATGACCTTGGTTACAAAGTAGTTCTGGTTAAGAGATGGTGTGAAAAGTTCTGTAAACAAATCAATATTTAATAAGGGTGAAAGGGAAGCTGATGGATGTAATTAGCTGGACGTTACTAAATGCACCAGGTGTTGAGGGAAGATAAAACCAGAAATTTAAAAAAATCTGTAAATGAGGTTAAGGAGCTGGCTGCCCTACAAAAATAACATTTATGTCGTAAAACCTGATTAAATGACATCTCAAAAAATCTATTATCATTTTGCAGCAGTGATCAGCTAGGATATGATTTTTTTCTCGGCCCAGAGTTAGTGAAGTTTTAGATCCAACATCTAACATGGTGTCTGAGACACCTGCTGAGATGAAAGTGCCTGTTTTGCTTCATTGCCATTAAAATGAGCTCTCAGTGACAGACTAGACAAATGCTGGAAAAAGCTGATATTAATCCCTCTCCTACAGCATTCCAGGAGCAAGAATTCTTGGGCCATTATGAGTCTGGGCTAAAAGCCATCAGATTTTAGAGGAAAATACTAATGATGCTCACCTTGGTTTCATTGGTTTGGTTTGTTTCCTCATGTTCTCCAGGTTTCTTCCTGGGCAGAAATGATAGAAACTTCCTTTATAATAAGAAGAAATAAAAGGTAAGGTTTTCCCTTAAGCAGTTGGAGCTGCAAGTTAAGACTTTATGGAAAAATCTGTACAGTGACTGGCCTCTGATTAAATTCTGTGCAACCAAAACACCTCTCTGTTCACACAGAGAGTGTGGTCTAAGGGTGCCCAAGGTCAGGGTGAAGTCTGTCTCTATCAGCTGTTGTGTCTACCTGGGAGAGAACAGGGCTTTACACATTAAAGATGGAGGGGTGCAGGAGTAGGAGGTTCCCCGTGGAAAAGGTGACACCATGGGCTGGTGTCCTGCTGGGACACTGTGTCCAGCCCTGCTCCAGAGCTCAGAGGTGCAGCGGGGAAGTCTGTGGTGTCACAAAGAAGATGCAGTGTCCTAAACACAAGTGCCTTTCACCAGCTCAGTGGTCCTGGGAGGTCTCAGGGTGCCTCTAGCGGAACACAGGTCTGTGCAGACATTGTGACATGCCCATCAGCCCTCTGCAGACACCCTGAGAACCCTCAAATGGCACTCGTTGACTCTGGCTAGAGAACTAAAATGGTCTCTAAAGCACCATGGACTATATACTCAGCATAAATGTAAATGTCTGAATTTTAGACTTAATCTAAAATTGAATCATGACCAAGCTCTCACCAGCATCCGTCAGCAATGGGCACGGCATGACTACTGTGGTTAAGTGAAATGTGCTGTGTTTGTCAGGAGAGCTAAGTGACTTTCCAACAAACCTTTCTCCACTCCAAGCAGGTAATCCTTTCAGCAGGTCTATTTCCAGTCCTGACTGCCGGATACTTTACAGCTGTAAGATGGAAAAGGGAAAATCTTTCTAGTATGCCCTGAACAGGAAGGGAAACATGAACTCTGGCCACCTGGCTTGCCACAGCAGATGCTCAGGGACTTGCTGGCACAGTAGCTCTGTGTTGTGCCCTCAGTTTTCTCTTACCTTGGTCAACACCTGACAACTGAACACGAGGGGTGAGTGGACACCATGGGACATGCAGAACATGTGGGGGTGGTGAAGGAGTTGCTTTGTATGAGCCATCATCTGAAATTCCATATTTCTTCAGTTGCCTTGTGATTAGCAGCTGTAGTTCAGATCCTTTGTCAGACTTTAGAAATGCTCTTAGCCTCCTGGAAAATGACTTTGTGGGGTCAGTGCTGCCGTGCTCACTCTTCCCCTGAGGTATCCATGAGAGGATCCTTCACCCCAGGTTCCTTTTTGGGTTCTCCCTGTGTGGCAGATGCTGTCCCAGGCTTTTTCACAGTTTTTATTTTTTTCTGGTCCCTTGCTGCACGCTGGCCTTTGGCTCCCTCAGATGCTGTGAAGTGCCTTGTGTCTCAGTGCTTCACTTGTCTGTGGATGAGCATTTGTGCATGTGTGTGTATGTGCACGCAGGAGGGAGAAATGAAATTTAAAATTCGCCAGCTTTGCACTTCATATTACTGCATGTAAAACAAGCCCCAAAATCGTTTATTTCTAGGCTCCTGCCTTGATTCCCAAATTTTGATTTAATCTTAAAATATTTAATCATTTCCTTGGCAAATGACACTGAAATTGGACAGATGGTTTAAACTTAGCTCTCTTCCCTGGAGAAAAGCTGCTCAATTAAAAAAACTGTAGATCTCACACATTCAATTCATCCTTATCAGGCTGTCCCAATTAATCCTTTAAATGCAGTGTTACATAAGGTGGGATCCTCTGTCCCTCATTTACTTTTCCATCTTGTCATTATTTCCTCTGTGTTTGCTTACCTGCGTGGCGCTGTTGGGAGCCAGGAGAGAGCTGCTGCAGGAGGACAGGTGTGGGGTATTTCTGAGTCACACCTGTTGGAGCAAAGGCAGGGACTTGCACAGCCATCACACCCACTTGCTCATGCTTTTACCCTCTGATGTTATTTTTCTCTTTGGGCAAATGATCTTTGCAAATCTTTCAAACAGCAGAATTAAATTTCTATTTTGCTGTTTTCTGAATAGCCACTTTCCCTGCATAATCCCTTTCTGCTGCAAGTGCAGGGAGTGATTGGCTTACAAGGTATCCACTGCCTGCAAAAATGTGTTTCTGTGTGTGCTGGGGGAGTGCAGTTGGTTTGGCTGCTGGGCTCAAGGACTGTCAAAAATGGCCATAATGAATCCCACTGGAGCCTGGGAGATGTAACACTGTTAGTCTTGCCTCTGTGTGGAACTGCCTGCATCGTTTCACTCCACCACAGTATTAAGAATAATAATTTGGCTTTAATAGGTCTGGATCGAATTCATGCAGTCAGAGAGTGCAAAGTTCTGCCTTGAGGAGCCTTGGTTCTTGTTCCATTGCTGTGATCCTGTGGAGGGATGAGAAACAGGTCTGGCACACACACATCAGGTCCTCCAGCTCACTGCTGCTTTATCCTGGCTGTGTGCTGGGCTCAGCACAGTCTTGGGTGAGTTGGTTTTGGGGCAGCTGGAGGTGGCTTGGGCTGCTGTGCACCCTCTGTGCCTTTCATGTGCTCCATGGGAATCCAGCAGTGCTGGGGTGGGTCTGTAGAGCCCATGGGCAGGCTCACACTGCACCCATGGGGAGCATCACTTGGGGGTCCTGCTGCAGAAAGCCTTGGGCCTGGGGAAGTGCAAAATTCATACACAGGCTGGGTTTATTCAGGCTTCCTTCAGACTGTAATGGAGGAGACTGCCCCAAAGTGGCATCTTTGGCCACTGTGGTTCTGCTCTAAATGTTATAGCACCACAGATTTCTGTTACTGATCCAGAGCTGATCTGCTGGGCAATAAAACCTGAAATCTGAAGGGCTTTGAAGCTACTCCTGTTTTCAGTGGGGGATTGGTCTGAGGACCTCTAACAGTCCCTCATACAGTCAGAGAATATTAAGTATATTTATTAACAAGGACAATCATCAGGAAATGCCAAACAAAATTCGCTGTGTTTTTCCTCTAAATAAATAAATAGAATAAGGTAATCTGCTTTATATATGCATTTAAATACCTTCCTAGAGTATTTGTGTTTCTCCTGAGTAATTCCTTTGTCTGCTAACAGTGCTGGACAAATGGCTGTATGGGGAGGAGAAAACCCCACATCTTCAGATATCTGGAATTTCCTTTGTATTCTACAGCCATTAAACAAGGTTTCGTTAGTTACCTGGAGCAGATCTTTTGTTACTATTATTTTTCTGCAGAACAATTTAATTTATGTCAATTCAGAGTATATTTGAATTCTGAACTGTGAAAGCAGAACATTCTGTTTGAAGAGCTTTGTGGGGAGCCACTGAAAAGAAGAAATGCATCTAGAGGTCTTTTACTCAATCTTTCTATCAAAAAAGGGAGAAACTTATCTAATACTGAGGCAAGTCAAAAATAGAAAATATTTAGTGACAGGGCAGAATTTTTTCACTGCTGTTTGTTTTTCCAGTTGTACATCCAAGGCTGTAATTAAATTTGGAAGGCAATGGGAGACGGCTTACCTGGGGAATTATTCCACTGCTTCATTTTCCAGGAATTCTTCTGGGTATTCAGGGAAATGTCAGGGCCTCTTAATTCCTTCTTATTATTTTCAGATTTATTTCTAAGTGTCAAATACTGAATCATTGGTATCTTTTAATGGCATATACTTGAAGTAAAAGCAAACCAAAGCCAAGGCAAATCTTCATGGCCTAAGACATCTGTAATCTTTGCCAGGATTTCTGATACTTGGGAAGGTCTATGCACTGATCCTCTTTAAATCCAAGTAGTTACAACTATGCATACAGTACTTCTTTATAATAAAAAGTCTGAGCTATTATGATTTGGTAATATGTTAGCAGGAAAAGCATCTTTGCCATTTAAAAAGGGGAATTCTAAAAATATGAATTGAAGCATTGATCTTATTATCATTCTTGTGGATTCTTCTCTTTTGACAAAAACATTTTGACCTAAATTTTCTCTGCTATGGTTCCTATTACAAGGCTGAACTGAAACACTCATTTTTTGCATCTCTGTTTCCCCAGTTGTAGAAAAATTATTTTCTGGCCATGGAACAGTGTCGGGAACTTAATTTTGTTTAGATTCACCAAGTGCCCTGAGGTCCCCAGTGAAAATGGGTTTTGAAGGTATCAAATCTTCTTGTTGCAGCTGGAAAAACCAACTTACTAACAAATATTTTTAAATAAATTAATGTAAAGACAAACTCACATAAGACCCTGACTATTTCATTTTAAGCAGCCTTCTCTGAATGCTTCTAATTTTTGGAAATTAATGATGAAACACAACCATATGTCCCTGTAATTACAAGAAAATAGATGGAAAATGAGGAGACTGACTGCATCCCGTGCATGAATAAATCTCCTCATCAAACACATCAGCTGTAATCCCTCCCTGGGGAATTCAGTCCAGCCACACACCCCTGGGCTCCATCTGTGACATCCTACTGTACTGCTGGGCATTGCTGTGCCATGGAACTAAGTCTTCTGGAAAGTATTTACAATAATAGGCTAGTGAGGCTTTAGCTCAGAAGTGGAGGAGCAAGGGCTGGTTTTGTGCTGGTGGCTGAGGCACTCGCCCCTCACTCTCTGCCTTTCCATAAGGGACCACTGTCTCTTGGACCACATGTCCAAGCCACCTCTGAAGCCTGGGGAGCAGTAGGAGAGAGCCAGATATGTAGTGTGAAGCTTCCCTTTGGTCCTGAGGTTGTTAGGCTGAGCAGAAGCATTTCAGTTCCACCTTGGCATGGAGATGGCCCTGTGGAGAGCAGTGGCTGGCAGCTGCTCAAGGGATTCTGCCAAGGGATCCTGGAAATTACTACTCAATACCTTTGGGCTTTCTGCAGTCAATAGCAACGATAAAATGTACACTTCTGACTCAGCCATTGTGTTCCAGGATTAATTTATTGACTTGAATGGAGTTACTACTCCTGTCCCCACTGATGGGGGTGGGCCAGAGCTCCCAAAGGATCTCGGTGAAGGTTACAGAGAGGGGAACCATACCCAGCACAGCTAAAAGGTTTACCACAGCCAAAAGGTAGTTCTTTTCTTTTGACTGACTGTGCTGGAAGAACAGCAAGGATATGCTTTTCAAAGTCCAAGTCAAAAAGAAAGCCTAATGACTAATCTTGACCCAAACAACAGTATGTGTGAAACTCTTTGAGGCTTTCATTTGATCTCTGAGAGCAGATCCCTGGTTATTGAATTTCTGTCATCATCCTGCTCTCCCTAGGACACTGCTGCCAGTTTTCATCAAGTGGTACTTTCAGTTAAGTGACTGTCAGGAAAAAAAGATAGGAAGAAACCTGAAGCTGTGTTGCTCATGACAGGCTCAGTATCACAGTATCCTCTTCAGGACTGTCATCACCCTGCACAGAGCCTTTGTTATTAGAGATGATTCCCTGTGACATCATGTCATTTAAAAATTATTGCACACTCTCTGACATTGCTTTGCACATCTTCTGTGTGGCCATCCATCCATCCAAGAGGCAGCCTGCAAAATGAATGCCCAGCTGAGCACAAAACCATATACAAGTCTTACGCCCAATAATTCTGTATGAAAAGTTGTGAATGAAGCTCAGCTCCCTTCTTGCCATTTTTTATCTCTGGATATTATGTTGGTTTTGTATTTTAAATGTACAGTAACCACTATAATGTATTTTTATTTATTAGACTAACAGTTAAATATTTATACTCTTTTTAACAGGCTTTGACTACAGCTAAAAGACTGTTGTCAACCATGTTTCATCTCCAACAATTAGGCTGAGCAAATGATGCAAAACCAAGTAAGCCTAAGAAGCACAGACTTGAGGTTCAGAATTAAAAGTCTTCCAAGAGGAATGGAAAATCTGGTGGGACCAAAGAAAGCTGGGAACCCTACTGTGCTTGTCTTACAAAGGTTCAGCCAGGGAAATTTTTGGTAGAACATCAAAAAGCAGAAACAGATTGCTTTCTTTTTTCTCAGGACTGCCTGCTGACTTCATGACAACCCATTCTTGCCTTTTTTATACTCTCAGTTCCCCAGGTGCTCCTTGTGGTAACCTTTCACTTTTTGTATCCAGAGAGCAGGATGTTCCCTGTGGTGTGTCAATAACAATTTGGTTTTCTCTGATATCATATTGAAAAATTCAGCTGACAAGTCCAGTACTGGCAATTCAGATGACAAGCTTAATACCTGTGACTTAAATATGTGACAAATGTGGGCTGACTTGAACAGTCATTTCAAGTCACCTGTCAAGATATTGAAGATCTTGGGTCAATTTGAAACTGAGAAAAAAAGCCATTAATATATATTAATGCAGAACTAGCACTGACAAAGTGGTGTGCCTTGAAATGGATTAGAGAGAGGAATATGACCGATGTGCTTGGAAATAGTTTGTGATGTTCAGAGCAAGGTGAATGTTGAATACATAGCCCTTTTTTTGTAAGGTTGGATTTTTGGTTTTGCTATACATTATATCCTTCATTTCTAGTACCATCACATGTGATTCACAGCCCCAGAGAAAACCATGCTCAGTTTTGCCAGCAGTCAGGTTTGATGTTTGTACTTGAACCTATCTTTGAAATTCTCCAATTATAGAAAGGAGTTAGAGGTTGGTGTTACACATACCCATCATCTGAACTGCAGCCCACTGAAATGGTAAGTACTGTGAGACATTCCAGCATCATGAAGTTTGTCCTTAATTGGGGTGAAAAGCTGGAATTTTGAAATGTTTTGCAGAAGAGAAAAGCTAAAAAAAATTTCTGGTGGAAACATGAGACAAATTTCTTGAAACGCAGCATTTCAGTGGGGTGTCAAACTGTGCCATGGATGTCAAGCAGCTTCACCTAGTAAGGTGAAAAATATATTCCACCCTGCCCTGTTGTGCTCTGTTCTACTGTCAGTGCAATGGGAAGAGAAAAGGACAGCTGGACATGAAGGAAGACAACAAATTTTGATTTTAAATTATTCAGAAACTTTTTTCCATGAAACATATCAAGATAGAACTCTTTCAGAGAAACATCAGAATACTTCTTTACACAAAACCATTTTCCATGTAGTTTAACAGTGACAGATAAAATATGCTCATCCCTGATCACTCATCCCTGCCAGCACTTCTCTCGTCCCGTCATCCCTCCTCCTGCAGCCAAGGCCACAGCTACTCCTGAGGCTGGTTGGTGGAGCTGTGGTGGGTCTCTGCTGGGATGGTCCCATCAGGACATGGTGCAGCTGTGCCAGGCAGGCAGATCCTCCTTTAAATAAAAGGGGAATTTTTATACCCAAGGTGTGTTCACAGACTGAATTGAGCTGAGGACTCTGAGTTAACCCATCTCATGAACCTGGATGATACATCTTTGCAAATGGAGGGGTGTGTGGCCTGGAGCTGTTTTATTTTGCTGTTGCCTGCTTTGAGTGTGGGCTGTTTTGGGAGGGATGTCCCTCTCTCTCTTTCACATGGAGGTGGTAGCTATGTATGTGTCCTCTTTGGAGAGTGGCTGGGCAGCCTGGAGGTGTCACATGTCTTCTGCTGCTTTGGGCAGGCTGCCAGAGCAGCAGTGCTGTTGCCCTGCAGCCCGTGGCCAACAAATTGAGATGGTCACTTGAGTAGTAGGTCTAGTTAATGAAAAAGCTCCAGTGTCAGGAGTGACCAGAATCTCCTTGTGGTAGTCCTGGCAGTCAACACAGTAACAAGAGGGAAGTCGGTCAGAATTTTGCCAAGAATAGATTTTAATCAGAGAGCAAACAGGACGTGGTGGGATTCCTGTGTGTGCTTCAGGGCCTGACTGGAATGCTACTGGGAGTTAACCTCAGTGTGATACTAGAACATCCTACCAGCTGCCACCCTGCACATTCAGGAGCCAAATATGAAAAATGTGAAAACATGGTTGATTGATTGATTGATGCAGACTCCCACTGGGCACAGCATATTCCTGGCTTTGGAGATGGATCCTCCATTTGTTCTCCCACTTAGGCTCTTCTCGGCTAAAGATCTAAATGTTCTAAAGTGAATTAATCTCCAGCTCTGTTTTCTCTGAGTGTGTAGGCATGGATGAGCACTTGGCTATGGAAATTACAGTGAGAGTTATTCAAGTGTTTTAATTGTAACATTAGTCTTGTGGAATTTGGAACACTGTCTTTTTAATAAATTGCATACAGAAGCACTAATTAATATTCCAATGGAGTGCTGTTTGTGTGTGTGCCTATCTGCCACACAATGTCCTGCTAACAAAGCACAACACTCACATCTGCACAAGAAATTAATCATTCTTCAGTGAGAGAAAATGCTTCATTTTACTCTCTGTGCCATTCCACACGTCCCATTAATTAGCATTCATTAAGCACCAAGAGCATGCCTGGTGCTGTGCCGTACAGAATTTTCAGACTGGCCATGGGTAGTTACACTGGGGCAAAGGCCACACTGGGAGAAATGGCCACCCAAAACCAAGCTGGGAATGGAAGCTGGAGAGAGAAATTGAAGCTTCACTCTATAAACAAGACAAGAACAAAGTGACTTTGTAAATTCTGTTAGCTGAACATTTAAATGCGTCTGAGGTAGGAATCCTCTTAGTGTGCTAGTAGGGCACGTGGGATTTCTAACATGGCTTTCAGGGGAAGGAGCAGAAATCATCCTGTTTTCACTAATATTGTGGTGTATATCAAGTATTTGAGTCCAATGTCACCTCTGCATGTCCCAAGTCTCCATTTTGTGCTTTGGTGGTCGGTGGTTATGTGATAAATAGAAAGCACAGTGGCAGATGGGGATTGGAGGGCAATCCTTCCTCTTGTTTACATCAGCTCAGCTTTCCTCTCCATGAGGGGTTCACAGGCTGCAGCAGAGCTGGACCTCTATTAATTGGACAGGCATTGGAGGAAAAGACTGTGTTTCATTAATCTGACTGTACAAAACCACTGTTGTCCATTTTCCTGTGAGCCCAGATGCTGGTGACTCTAAGAGGAAAAACCTTTTGGCAATACATGGGATTAAATGAGAAAATGTGATCACTTTAAAAAAAAAAAGAGAAGACCTGACCAGAAAAGAGAGACTGCAATATCATTGGTTTACTTGGCTGTCATGCTATTGCTATATTTTAATCTCAAATTCAGGAGTAGTAGCAGGTATAATTCTTCTGCACTAGGGTGAAGATCTATTTTTTATTCTTTCAAGCACTGTTTGCTTGGCAGGAGATGGACTCCATTGACAGATGATTTATAAACTCTGATCAAGAGCACAGAAAATCCTCTTGCCTTCTCTGGCTTTTTGACAACCCTCCAACTGAGTGAGGCGGGAGGATCATAGAGTAGAGATGGAGACGTGCTGGGGGTGCTGTCACGATGCTGCCCAGCTGCTGAGCTGGACACAGATGGGCCTGGACAGGTCACAGGCAGCTGTTGGAAATGTGCCCACCCTGGGGATGGGCTCGGAGCACTGGTGGAACAGGGTCATGTCTGCAGGGAATCAGCCGGAGAGCAATGCCCAGCACAGTGTAGCCTTTGGCTTTGGCTTTGAAGCTGAGCTCTGGAATTAACAAGCTGGTGGGTTAATATGCTCCCTACACTAACACTGTACTCCTTTGCTGCCTGGGCTGGCAGAAGGACAATATTAATATTAATATTAATATTGATGTGGCAGTTATTCCTCCTGTGTGACATTCAAAAAGTGAATGTATAATATACAGAGGTCAAGGTAGGCCACTCCTGACATTTCAAGAGGAAGAAGAAGTAAAGACAGAATAGCTCTCTTCTTCTGTCAGTTCAACCTTCCCATGGCCATATTTCTGACTTAAGTTTTCATCACTGCAGGTGACCTGTAGGCATTGCTTTATGTACTGATACACACACATATACACACAAGTACGCATATGTATGCATAAACCCTGCTACAGCTCAGGGCATTATCTTGGTTGACTTGCAGTTGTACACTCACATACATTGGAATACACTTTTTTTGCAGATACTTTATCAAGGAGCAATCTCTAATAAACCTCTGAACCTGGCTCGGAGATACTAAAATGATAAATCTCTTTTCTCCAGAAATAAGGGGTTTAATTTTGGCTGAACAATCCTCCACACATTTTGGTTCCCAATGATCCTTTTGTAGCTTAACAATTAATTTTCCCATTTCTACTTTGTGAAGATGTGGAATTCATTTCCTGCTGGAGAGGTTAGTAGAATGATAATGCGCAGGTGGCTTGAGATATAGCATAAATATATTATGCTTTGGTATGTCTCATTTATTATGTAAATATGGAGATGCTCAGTGAAGATGAAGCAGTTTGACACTGCAGCAGGGTGTTGCCTTGGCTGGCAGACACTGTGAGACTGTTCAATAATGCAAATCAAGCACTGGGCACAGAAGCTGTGGCTTCAGAGAGGGTTCCCTCCCTGCAGAAGCTGGAGGGTGTGAGGCTGTTCTCATCATTTTAGTTTGATGGCATCTACAGCTGCTTGCAAGCAGTGAATGAAATGCAAGGAAAAAGATGCAGGACCTCTGCATATTATGAGGGCTGTAATAACATTGTATGCTTGCTGTCCTTGGAAAGGCCCTTTATTTCCTGATTTTTCCATAGCAGCTACTCACCTACTAACCTTAGAGGAATGAGGGAACATCAAGGCACCACAATTCAGTGCCCAGATTGGTGTGGGGGTATTTGAACAGCAATTTGCTCACTGATTGTGAGACCTTTAAGGTGTTTTCCCTGGAAACACGGCCTCCCTCTGTTTCTGTTGGCTGTATTTTGGGAGAGAGATTCTTACTGTTCCAGCAGTTGAACCCAAGGAAATCCTAGCTACAACCAAAAGACTTTGAAGAACAAGACTGTGGTATTTGTCCTGAGATCACTGTTTCAGAGGGGCTGCGTCTGCTGGTCCCTGTATCCTGCAGCTGTGGTATCATGTGATATCACTGTTGTATCTCATGATGGCATCCGACTTAGCCATGATTTTCTGAAGCAGGAACCTCCAAAAAGATGTGAAGAAAAAGACAAGGAGGAACATTTTTTGTCCTACACCCCCGGCACTTCATGATATGTTGTTTGGGCATGATGACAGGAGCTGGCCTGTCCCCTGGTGCTGGGGTGGGGGCTGCTCGTTTACAAGCTGCAGGATGTTACTTGGCCCTGAGTGATTCTCAGGTCCCATAGGGGCCCTGGCTTTGGGTGCTGGGAGTGGCTCCTGCTCTGGATGTTAATACTGGGCTGTCAGTGGGTTTGGTGTGTTAGGATCATGTCTGCAGGAAATAACTTTACACCACATGACAGTTGGTTTTCCCACCTTTTTAGGTAGGTGCAGCCATAAACCAGGCACTTTGGGGAGAATTACTCTTTGCACAGGGATTGGCAGTGCTGCTGAGGGACTTGCAGCTCAAATCGGTCCTCTCATTTTGCCTTTTCTTTCCAAATCACACTGTTTTGCATTCAACTATGCTCAATAAAAACAGCTGAGACAAATCTGCCACTGCTGCTCAATTCACAATGATCTGCAAAACAGATCTGAGCCTGAACAGTTGTTACACAAATTAGGACTCAATGTGCAAACGAAAACTAGAAAACAAACAAAACGCAGCACATTGTTGCGCTACGTGTCTCTCCACAAGACAGGTTTGAGGAGGGATGTTTGCTCTTCTTTTCCTCAGGAAAGCAAGGTTGCCAGCTGATTCCTCTGTTGACAAAACAATAAGCCTGGGAGAGGCTCACTTTACCATCAGATAAATGGGAGTGCTTCCCATTGCCGTCACGAGTGGCAAAGTTCCTCCTGTGAGGGCAGAGTTTGGCATCATTATAACTAACAAGTAACTCCTGGAATTTTTCCCTCCACTGGCAATTGACAAAATGTTAAGAGACTAAGCTTTGTACATGCCTAAAGCTTTGAATGGGTCAATAAATAAATAAATATTCCTTCCCTGAAGCAAATGCTTCCCAGAATTCAAGAATTGCTAATACAGTGGGGGATACTCTGAATGTGAGTGATGAGGGGAGGAAGGGGCCATGTGATGAGCACATGGGGGATTGTTACCATGACCTTATCTTCCTTGTACTTAAAAAAAATTTCCTCCTTTCTTGCATGCCATGGAAACAATAGTATCTGCCAGAATAAACACTGTTCAACCTAATGACCATTCTCTTGAAAATACCACTATAAAAAATTCAGCACGTGTGAGCAGTTTATGAAGTTCTGGTACAGCCTGACCTAAAAATTCAAATCAGAATAGTTTTTTGCCAATTCACTTTGACTGAATGGCTGATGCACAGCTGTTGGTTTGGGAACTGGGTGATTTTTCATCTCTTTCAGTTAATGGCCCAAACCCAAAAATAGTCAAATGACTATTTGAGTCAAATGACACAAGCCATGAGCTCCCTTGTACAGCCTTGATCTTGGTGAGTCAATAATCTTTTTTCTCTTCTACAGTTAGATTCAGACACAGTTTCTCTGGGGGATAGTCCCATAAGTGTCAATCACAGCTTAAATTCAACTTTCATTTTGCAGCATCCTGCCCTTGCAGCTTGATGTTGGAGACATGAATTAGGTGGTGCAGGAGGGAGAGAGAATGTCATGGTTTCTGGTAAATCACATGCCAACCCAGCAACGTGATTGCATGTTACAACAGCCTTTGTGGTTCTCTATCCACAGAAAGAAACAATAGGTGATGCAGAGCAAAGGAAAGAGCTGAAAGCTGTGGTGCCAGGTGAGTCTGTACAGAAAAAGCCTGGTCTGGAAGAAGTGAAAGTCATGAATACATGTGAGCCAAAAGCAGGAGCTATTTCCAGCTTTGTATGGGGCAGGTCTCAGGCCCTCTCTGTGCCACAGCTTCCCAGCATGGTTAGGGCTTGCTGAGATGGTTGATCAGCTCCTGCAGTTCTTCCCTTGCTACTGTCACACCTGCTTTTGGTCAGCTTTTCCTCAGTGAAGCACAGCACTTAAATAAAATTGCTATTTCAGAGTGCTTGCTTTGGGATCTGGGAATTTTCTGAGGCAGGATGAAAGCTGTTCTTTAAACTCCTGTGGATTAAACCATAATTGATATAACAAGTAGAAGTAATGTAAAGCAAATTCCCTTACCCTTTTGGTACATCTGTGCCCTGCTCTTCTTGGCTTTGTCTGGAAGCACTCAGATTCAGGAAAGAAAGTTGTGATTTTGTTGTTGCAGGCTTGTATAGGCAGAAGGTTTAGGTAGGCTGCTATATGGAAAGCTTACCTTTTTCTCTGTGGTTTGTTTTTAAATTATTTATGTTGGAAAAGACTCAATCTTGTCATAAACATAACACTGCTAACTCCACCAATAAACCATGTCACTAAGTATGTGTCTACATATCTTTTAAATAAAAGCAATGCAAAATCATCTGAACATGGATTCTCAGGGAGTCTGTGCATTTTGAAAATGCCTGTGTTGGGAGAGGAATATCTACAAGTGCAATTTTAAAATGTAAATCAGAATTATTCATGACTTTATAATAATCACTCATGCCTCTCATCCAAACCTAGTGGTTCTCTGGTGGCCTTCTTTTGTCCCTCTGCAGACAGCATAGTAGCAGAAAGTGCTATTACTGTGCACTAGCTTCCTATTAATAATGCATATATTAAAAGTGCTTTTTCGAAGGTCTGCATGCCTTTTCTAGAGAGTAGGAAAATGGTGACAAGCGTAATTTATGCCTGCTCTTGTAGATCTTTGCCTTTTGCCTCATGGTAGAGAATTGCCCATGGGCAGTTCTGGGTCTTTGTCTACCCCCAGAGTCTGATGGATGGGGGGAGAGCAGGTATCTTCTTGGCTGCCAGCAGTCACAAGGCATCACTCAACCCTTGTGTGGGATGAGTAGGAGTATCAGAGGGAGTGAATGGGATTTCAGTGGTTTGAGCACAGCACAGAAGAAAACACTGTATGGAGTCAGCATAGCCTGCTGGCTGTCTCTGGGCACTGAGGGAGTGAATAGTAAAACAATAAAAGTAGTTTAGTCATTGCTGGTGGCCCCACTGGTATTGATGTATTTTTCTTCTGGTCTCAGATCATTCCTACCATGTAGAATATCTCTGTTATCAGATTAGCTATTGTGATACAGTTGGTTTGGGAAAAAAGATTTTGTTCTTACAGAAAATCATGGCTTTTGGGAGAAATAGCAAACCCTGAAATATTTCAAATCAAAATCAAACATTTCCTCGACTAACAAGCCAGGGCAGTAAATCTCAGTCCATGTGTGAGCAGTGGGACAGACACCACTTCCTGAAAAGGCAGACCCCTTTCTTCCTTGTGAGGTGTGTCCACAGGTAGCAGGATTGTAACAAGTCAAGATTTAAATTTCCATGTGGCACAGTAGTGCCACCATGGTGATTGGAAGAGGTTTCCAAAGACTTTAGGAGAACAAATGTACACCTGATTATTGTGGTGCTATCCAAAGGGACCTCTGAAAAACTGAGCAGAGAGGAACCTTGTGAAGCTCAACAAGGGGAAATGCCAAGTCTTGCACCTGGGGAGGAACAATCCCATGCCCTGGTACAGGCTGGGGGCTGAGCAGCTGGAAAGCAGCTCTGCAAAGAAGACTCTGGGGGTGTTGGTAATCAGCAGGGTGACTGTGGCCCAACAATGCACCATGGTGGCAAAGGCCTACAGTATCCTGGGCTGCACTGGGAGGAGTGTTGCCAGCAGGTAAAGGGAAGGGACCTCTCCCTTCTGCTCAGCATGCATTAGTACACATGAGGAGTGCCAGGTCCAGTTCTGGGACCCTCAGTACAGAGATGTGGATATATTGGACTGAGTCCAGAACAGGGCCATGAAGGTGATGAAGACACAGGAGCATTTCTTCTGTGATGAAAGCCTGAAAGAGCTGGGATTGTTCAACCTAGAAAAGAGAAGGCTCAAGGAGGGCATAAATACCTGATGGGAGGAAGTGAACAAGAGTGAGCCAGACACTTCTCTCTTCTCAGAATCTTCTTGACAAGATGCGCTGGGCATAAATTAGGAATAAAAAGGAAATTTTAATCTGAATGCATGAAAACAGTTCTTTCCTTTGAGAGTGGTCAAATTGGCATATGGCTGCCCAAAGAGGTTATGGAACCTTCATCCTTGGAGCTATCCAAACCCCAAGTGGACAGTCCTGGGAAACCTGCTGTAGCTGGTCCTGCTTGAGCTGGAGAGTTTGACAAGATGATTTCAAGAGGTGTTTGCCAACCTCAGCTGTTCAGTGGTTCTGTGATACATTGGTTGTGAACATCTGCTTGTGTCTGATAAATAAAAAGTGCTTTGACTGAAATGATTACAGTAGTGTAAAACCTAAAATACAAATAAGAAAGAAACCCTTAAAGGAGCCAACATATTGGACAATATATTGGTTCAACATTCACTGGTGATGAGACCTGCCTGTTTGTAATGATTTTTAAATTCCCACTTGGCAGGGATGAGAGATCCTCATCTGAAAGCAGTGGCATTTCAGTGTTGCTTAGACGATGATAAATGGAAGCCTGACATACCTCCAAACACAAGAAAATGTGCGTTCCTCAGATAAAATGTCTGTCTTGGTTATTTTCTGAAAGTAGCACAGGGCAGTTATGTATATGCAAGGCCTAAGAGATAAAGGATTTTTTTATTATTATTTTCCAAGCACCACTTTTTTCCTAACACATTATAAATGAATAAACCTGTCATTGAGCTGAGATAAATTACTTGAAGTTCCTGGGAACTTATTACTGGCATTACTTGTTTCACAGCTCTGACCTGCCCTTCCTAATGTTTTCTCCTTTGTCTGCAGCGTGTGGTGCTCAGGCCCCTCCTGGGTGGCTCCACTGTGGCTGCAGCATTAAGCTCAGAGTTATTTACATGGCTATACAAAAGGTATCAGGATTCACCAAATATAGCCTTACTTTTACTGAAGTAGTTATTGGAGGAACACTGGCATCCTTCTGCTGTTTCCATTGACATCCAGGGTATGATCCATGAAATCCAGGTGTGGGCATAAGACAACCCTTGGGTTTACAACCTTGCAGAAGACAAGTCTCACATTTTCAGTACTATGGGACTGACTCATATATTTACAAAAGCCGCACTCTGCCCAGAATAGAGCAGCAGAAACAGTACATGTCAATGCAGATTAGGAGGAGGATATTTGAAAGTGCTCAAGTCCTGTTTTGAAAGGTGAAATAGACTGTTCAACTTTTGACTCTCATTATAACTCAGCCTTGGTGAGCCTTGGAAATGTTTAGATCACCTTTGAAAATGAACCTTAGGCTCTAAAAGAAGAGATGTATTGTTGAAATATCGCCTTTGGTGTTGAAATATCGCCTTTGGTGTTGAAATAATAGGCACCCTATATTTACCTGCCAAACACGCAAGTTAGCCAAGCCAGTGCACACACAAATGCCCTTACAGGGCAGTGAATTCTGTGCTTTTCTGATTTCTGCTGCAGTGCAAATGAGTTTTCCTAATTGTCTGCATAGATATGTCCTGAAACTCCAGCATCTCCAGTGTTGAAAATGCATCCAAACTTGCTGTAGTATGAGAAGTCTCTCAATACATTCCTCTTTTTAAAAATCTAAACTATATTTTAAGCCTGTTAATTTCCTTTTCACTTCTCTAAAAATCCTAACTCAGACTCAGATACTGTATCAAAATCCACCCCACTATTTCATGCCTGCTTTTGCCTTCAGACAAAACATTTCTGCCTTCAACCTGTTACATAGATAACCTTTATGAAGACTGCAAGATTCCCTGCATTTGAGGGGCAGCAGAGCCAGCTGGTGCATCTCGCAAATAGCATCTCTACACCTACATCTGTTTGATGGTATTTTGCAATGCGTACACATAAAAATGTGCACCACTTGTTTCTCTGTTTTTGATAAGAAGGCATAATCAGCTCTGAACAGTTCAGCTTTACTAAATAATGGGAGGTTTTGGTTTTCAGACAGTGTGAAGGACATTCATGTGTCTGAGTCAGGTTGAAAGTCAGTGAGAATTGAGGGCTGATTTTCTCTGCCCATCCATCCTCCAGTCATGGCTCTCTGTGTCAAAAGTTTTCCAGGCTCTGTCGGACCTTGCTCATGCGAATGTCTTCTTCTGAGGAGTAGGGCTTCTCTCCTCTTCTGTTTGGTGAGATGTGTGAGACCAGCATCTGTGACTTCTCAGGTGTTGGTGTCTGGGCAGTTGAGTTCCTCCATGTGGTCCTGTGGGCTTTACCTCAATTTGCCTCCCTGCCAGCAAACAGGTTGTATCAGTAAATATCACATAGGTAAAACCACTTGTGCTTCCCTGCAAATAGACACAGTTTGAGTCTGTCCCCCTGCTCCATGTTGTGTGTCATCTCACTCCAGGAATGGCCTGCTGATGGCCACAAGAGAAGCAGCCCTTGGTCTGTTGGGGCCAACCCTGCTGCTTTTCCCTTGTGGTGCAGACAGGAGGTGAAAGTGAGATGGAGAGGGCTCAGACTGATGAAAATGACTGGTTTTACCTGCTCTTTGTGGACTTGTGGGGCACAAGGTTGTACAGATATGTGGTTGCTTTTCTGGGGCAGCTTGTCCATCTGCTCCAGACAAAAGTAGACAAGCAAATAACTGGTATCTAATACTGTGCTGGTTTGAAAGCAAAACCAGTGAGAGACTCNTTAGCAGAAGATAAGGGAAACACTGCCCCACCTGGTTCCAACACCTCATGAAGATGGTGATAGAATACATACTTTGGGCACATCTTACATTTTTTAACCTAAGACAAATACCAAGTCACCTGAAAAGACTGACCCATCCAATGAACTTCCTATGATGAATCCCACTGTTTCCTGTCTTGGGTTATGGAAG
>VYXD01013435.1:339435-353646 GCA_013397195.1 Hylia prasina | reverse complement strand
ATGCACAAGATTACACCAAAATCTGCATGAAAATATGGATTTGTCTGACGCTGCGATAAAGAAAAAGGACGTGTCCCAACATATAAGAGGAGACAAGACCAACAGAAGAAGAAGGGACCCCCCTAAAAGGCTTGAGAACATATAAAAAGGACTCTGTGATGATAACATTTTGTGAAGCACGGGGAAGTGGTGCCAGAGAGCCCCTTCCTGTCTCACCCAGCCCTGTTCCCCAGGCACGGTGCTGATCTGATTCTTGCTTGTGGCCTTTTACGATTGCATTGTAATTATGGAGTAAATTCTTTTTAATTAATCAAATTGGCTATCCATTTATAACAAGTAAGAAGAAAAGAGACTGAGTAAACGCAAAGAAGACAGAGCATGAAGTTGAAAGAGAATAAAAAAAACCCTTTAGGAAGAGGGTTTGAGGAAATTGCTATTTCAAGCTAAATTTCTCTCATTGAGACATAAAAATGAACTTTATGTGTAAATTATCCTTTAAACCATAGAAAAAACATGCATCTGGGGAGATGTTCAAATTTGTGTGTGTGAATTTTAGAGCAAAAGTGTTTGTGATGTGCCAGTGATATTAATCTCATGAGATGCTTAAACAGAAAGAGATAAGAAGCCCCTGCTCTGGTGAAAGAAGTTGTCTCTATGTTGTGTGTAAAAAAGTGAATATTTGTGGGGAGAGAAAAGAATGTTTTGAAAGTTTCATTTTTTTTCTTTTCTTCTTTTCTTCTTCTTAGTATGTGTAAACAAACTATCTTTGTAACTTTTAAGTTAGGCCTGTTTTGCCTTTTTCCTCCTAATGCTAGCCCAAGAAAAGCCGAACGCAAGCCTTCACATTATTTAGTGTGTTGGCCAAAAAACCAAGTCAAAATTAGTGAACGCAAAACTACTACAAATGTGTATGTTGCTGCATGCTTTTATTTCAAAAATTGGCACTGTCCCTCAAAATTATGAATCAGAAAAAACATTTTGATACAAAAACCCCAAGCAACATTAGAAATAACAGAATGGGTCAGTGCCATAGACTAGAAATACATTTACATTCTTCTGTATACACAGTTTTTCAGAAAACAAAAAATAAGTTGTAACAATTTACTATAATGCAGCTTGATGATATGAAATCCCTCAAATGAGCTACCTACAGATCACACGTGAAAAAAAAAAAAATTGCATCATGTCACCAGACTATTTTTAAAGGTTTAGCAACAATTTCTTGTTTACAGTAAAAATGCCAGTTTATTTTTTAAAAAAGACTCTACACCACAGAACCTGCTTTTCTAGCAAAGATTTCCAATATCCCTGTGAAGAATTTTGAGCTGAAGAATTTTTCATTCCTTTTACCTGTCCTACTATCATCCCAGTGGAAATTATTTGCATTGCAAGTACATTTTTAGGAGTGTTGAAGGAATAAACAAACAGGAGCCCAAATTTCTCAGTATTCATTAACAAGGTCTGTTATTCCAGTATTTTACAGATAATTTACATAAATACAAAAAATGCATGACTTGTCAATGTATATTTTTATTATTTAATGGTGCTGGATTTAACATTGCAGTTATATATTGTATGTTTTGTGGCAGTTTACCCTTCTTTTCATAGATATGTCTGTTTTCAGCAACAATGCATTAGAAACACACTGGGATTTGCAATATGAAAAAGGGGCATTGTTGGCATTAAGTTTCTCAGAAAGGGCAAAATGTGCAAAGGGGTGAAAATGGCTGATCAAAATCAAGTTCAAAGACATCTCTGCCTTCCTCTGGGATAAATACAGGAACACTTTGGAACTCTCTTTTTACAAGGAAATTTTGGGGCCATTTGGTTGAGGTATCTCCCATCATTCCTAGGGTGGAAATAGCAGCTGAAGGAGTTTCACCTCATGGCACACAGAAGCTGCTACAGTGACATGAGACCAAGGCACATATCACAAGCCATAAAATTTAGACATGGTTCATATTTTAGTCTTGGAAAAAGCAGTGAAACACTCTACATAGATTTTTCATGGGCGGAATGTGAGGTCCAACTTGATATACTAAACCAGCATCAAGTACAAGACAGAACTGCTGGCAAGACTGGCTCCAGAACTGTGGTTTGGTTCTCATACACTTACTGTCTTCTTGTGACAGTCTTTATTGGGAAAGGGTTACAGTCTAGAAAGGTTTGCTAGCAACTTTTAAGGGAACATTTTATTACAGAGAGCTCTCCTATGGAAATAAGGGTTTTGGATATGATTCAGTTTCTAGACTATGGCACTTGAATACTACAAAGATGCTAGCTGGATTTTCAAGGACTGAAAAGCAAAGTTCGACAGACTATTTAAAAATATATATTTAAAAAGTCATCCTTTCTTATGACCCTTTCTTGCTGTTGTTCCCTTCTTGAAGTGCCTTGTAAGAATGGAAGCTTTGAAAAGCATAACAATAATGCTGAACTTCAACAGATGCTGAAAATACCTGAAAAAATAAATTGGCATTGCCTTCTGTTGATTTCCATCTCCATCTCAGTCAGTCAACTGAGATTGCACTTGACGTAACATAAAAAAGTAAGCAAGCTATTTCTGATTGTATTTCATGAAATTTGGAAAGCAAAACATTAAAGAAAAAAATCTAAGACATAAATTGCCTTTCAGTACTGCTGTTTTTAGTTGACACTCAAGTGGCCCCTCTCTGTGTTTCAGAATTGTGACCAACGAGCTCATGCTTTAGTCAGCCTGCATGTGTAGGCAGCTTTGCCTGAATGCTCTGCTTTTATGAAAATAGTTGTTTCTAGCTCTCTTTGCTGCAGGTGAAGAGGATATAAGAGAGCAGAACAACATGTCACGGTGGCTGGGCAAATAGTTGCACATAAAGATATTGGCAGCCTTCAGATTTACTTTCATCCTGTGCTTGGCAGGTGCAAGTGCATGGCATTGATTATAGCACATTCTTTCAAGTACACTTGTGAGATGTAGCTGTGAAAATGTGAATGGTTTGTGGACAGCTCTTTTCACTCTGTCAGATCAGATCAAGAGCAGAAGATGAAAAAGGGGCATTGACTTGTAAAAATCTATGTACTGTACGGTAAAATCTATGTACTGCTTCACACGTATCTGTACTGATTTGCAGCATGCTGCTCATCTCTGTGTACACATACCTCTAAAATTGGAGTCACTGTACGGTTTCTGTGATATACAGATATTATAGAATCATTTTGTGTGTTACAAACTACCACAAAATGCATGGCAAACCTCATGTTCTGGGTTTATGTGTTTCTAACTGATGCTTGCCCTGATACTCCCAAATCAGAGATCTGCATTGCTCTAACTTCATTACAATTGCAAGGATGCCATTTTTATGCAGGTACTACTCATAATCCAAGTGGAAGAGTTGCCTGTTATCTGAAGAAACCTGTGGATGAATGTGCAAGCCTTCAAAAGGCAAGGTTTTGGAAAACAGACCAGGCGTGAGCCCCTGCTAGCAGTGAGCAGACAAGACTGTGACTCGAGCCATCAGCAGTGTTAGTTCCTCTCTCACCACAGAATTAGGTTCCAATACTTGATGTTTGCCCTCAAGACACATAAACCACCCTAGCATTCTTCAGTGAAATCTGGCTCTGCCTTCCCAGTTTTCCCCATGGGGAGCCATGCATGACACAGGACAACATGATTTCCTTCAGGGGCTCAGGTATAAATCTCTCAAGATATGTCTTGAGAAGGAATACCCTAAAGCAGGCTTACAATAAATGTCTTCCTTGCTCATTTGAATTGTTATCATCTGGAGAATATGTGTGCCACATCTACATAGGTTTTTGACTTAATTTCAAAGAATTATTTAATTCCTTCAATCAGTCCTTTTTCTTCACTGAGTTTTGGATGGTGGAGGTTATGACAGGAAATGTGAAACAATCGTTTGATCATAGACATATGAAAGTCTTCTCAAATATCCAGAGAATTGATAACTTTATCAGAACTTCTACTTTGAGCCTTGTCTTGCAGTCAGTGGTGTGTAGTACACATAGATATTAGCAGTTTGCACCCATCTGTATCTCTAGAGAGCAGTGCTTTTCTTTCATCCTGTTAGGATTTAATTATGTGAAACACTAGACTAATATTCTCTAGCACATAAACTCATCAATACATTTTCATCTGTAGCTGGCTCTGTCTCAGGAGAATTACAGGAACCCAATAAGATACACATCAGTTCGTTTCTTGTTTGCTAATAAGCACGTGTAAACCTGAACTACCATACCAAGAATCAGTAAGTCAATTCTCACCTTCTTTCATCTTTCTTAGTCTTTAGTTTTCTCTTGAAGTCCAACCCCCACCTTTCAGAAATTTAATTTATGTCAAGAAGTTGGAAAGAGTGAAAGGCAAACACAGCCCACTGACAGCTGCACTCCAGAGAACTGCAATATCCATTCTGGAACCAGTCACTACATTTCAAGATTCAGTCAAGTACTCTCCCAGGAGCTGCTGGTTCAGTCTAGCCTTGGGTGTGTTTGTTTTGATGTAAACAAGAGAACATATGTTATGCTGCTAAACAGCAGCACTTCCTAGCTGAATAGACTGTGACAGAAAACTCCTGTACTCGTGCATTTGCACATGGGACTGAGCTGTGTTTCAAGAACCATCTCTGTTCCTGAGTTCTTGAAATCACAGACTAACCTGTGCCCCAATTTGGAGCCTGGAAGGTAAAACCTCCAGTCATATCAGTTCTCCAGGAATATGCTGGGCTTCTCCTTTGAACAGAACAAATTCTATAATGAGGTCCTAGTCTGGCTTTTGTATTCTGACTATTTGCAAGTAGTTGTTCATAATATCACTTTGTACTTTGATGAAGAAGACGGTGTGACAAGGTCCAATCTTCACTCAGTGAAGTAGAACCCAGCAGCAGTTCCACAAAAACTGTAAAGGATGAATAGAATTTATCCAAGAGCATTTTTAGGCCTCAAATCTACAAGGACTCTTCTCTTTACTTAGTATTATGAACATGAACAGTTGTGGAGATGGCAAAAGTTAGTTGGAGTGGTTTTTTTTAGTTGTGGGTTTCACCTCCTTCAGAGTGTCGACTATTTCTGAACTGTGGTTAGTACTACTTCTTAGTTTAAATCTTTGTCACCATGACATGGTCATTATTCACTACTATTGGTGAGCTAAATTTAATTAAATTTAAATTTAATTTGAAAGAAGCATGTTTTAATTTCTTTTTTTTTCTAATATTTTAATCCTTAACATATCATCAACCAAAGTTTTTGTTGGTCCAAACTCCTACAGTTCCTCACTAATCTATGTCATCTGAGAACTTGAAACCATAAATTACTTCAAATTACATCTTTTATAAGAACAGATACACATCACAGATTGCTGCAGCACTATACTGATTACTGACTTCCTAGTTTTAATATGACTATATGTAGATTTATAATTATAATGAAATACTATAACAGTTTACCTGATATCTTTGCTAATTAAATACGGCATTCATGATACAGTACTTTGATTAAATCATTTATAATATTGGATCCTCTCCAAAAGGTTGGAAGCACTAAAGAAAATTAATTTAAAAATTAGTAAATTGATCATCATTGAATAAAACCATTCAAATATGCAGCTAATCTCCTGCTAGTTCTTCAGAGCCAATTTTAATAATTATATCCATAAGCAAAATCTAAAAAGGGAAAGCATGAAAAGTAAGAGGGCCTGAAGAAGTCCCAGATTTTGCACAAGGATATCCAGAGTGTTCCTAAGAATGCCAGTGTAGAATTTTTGTGTTGTTTTGCCAGGGAATAGTTAGTCTGTTGTTGGACTAATCACATGAGGTGGATGACTACTAACAATCCATGAAATGTTAAAAAAAAATAAATTAAAAAAAGCCTTAGCATTTCCAGAAAAAACTGATGGTATATTTTTGTGATAAACTGCATAAACACCCACCAATTTCATGCAGTCTTGGCTACTAATCATCTAGTTAGGGAAATACTGGACTTGTGCCTAACATGCCCACCTGCATAGTCATCTTGGAAAAATGGAAGAATTGTTTAATTCCTAGAAGTCCAGCTCAGAGGGATAAAAGCAGCCAGTAAAATATTTGTATCTTATTATGTGGGAAGGTCATTTTACACAAACTCTTCTTTGGTCAAATGGCTCTTTGCTTCACTCTTTTCCACTCTAGCCTATGACCAAGACTGTCTCCTTCCCTCATCCTTGCCCCTGGGCCTTTCCAGGGTCTCTGGGGCTGTTCCTCCCAGGCAGAGACCTGGATAGCTGGACATGCCCATCAAGGTAAGATAATCAGTGAAGGGAAGGAGGCATTCAAAGTTTTAGCTGCCTCTAAAGCTCACTTTGCTTCCCTGAGGCTCTTATTGTACCCTCAGAAAGATGCACAATAAGAATGTGAATGAGTAATCCCTTGAGAACCTTGAAATGTTTGAAAATAAAGCGAAATGAAATAGAACCTGCCTTATCTCCAAAGACTGACTCCACCTTCCTGATTTTACCAGCCCAATGTGCTGTTTCCACAGAATGGAAAAGTAATCAAAGAACATAAAATACATTAATTAAATAATGTAATGGGAATAGCTTATCGTTCTATTAAATTTCCAATTTGTTATCTGCCCAAATGATAAAGACATTTAGCTCATGACTGCTTTTGCTTCAGGAAGGAAAGAAACAGGAGCAGTACAGGAATACTACTGGCTTATTAATCTGCATTACTTTAATGACATGGGGGTTTCAAAATTAGGGCCACAGCCTCACCATGATAACTGCAAAGCAAACTGGAACAACACCTTGTTCAAGAGAGTGCACAGGACTCAGGTTACACAAGCGGAAAGAATTAAGGAAGAAAAGAGCATGATAAGACAATCACAGCTCACAGCCTACCAGATGCTTTCAACACAACAGGAATATTCAGTTCTGGTCATTTGAATTGTTTAGTACTATACACAGTGGACTCATTTCACAGCTGCTTGGAACAGTGTTATCCACACTGCCTTTGTATTTACTCTGCTGCCTTGGGAGGCTTGAAGGATGGAGAGACTAGATGGAATGAAATTAAATGTTTACTTACAACTTCTATCTGTCTGGGTGTGCATAGAATTCTTTCAAGCTACAAAATGGACAAATTTGCTTAGATTATTTTCCTGAACTCCCTTTAATTTGTAATCAAAAGGTATACAGAAAGTGGAACTGTGGCAGATCTCATTCTGAAAAAGCAATCATAGCCTTTACAGAGGATTCCATACTGAGACACAGTATCAGAATAAATTTATTTAGCTGATATATCTTTGACAGAAAGAGTACCTCCCTCCAAACCCTCAGACAAAGACAGAATGGTTTACAGAGAGTTCTCTCTGACAGTGCCTGTGAACACAATTAAAGGGACTTTTTGACCTCTGGAAGATCAACTCCTGAGTGTGTGTCTGTGCTTGTGACTCTACCAGACAAGAGTTTTCTTCCATTCATGAATTCAGGCTAACTCATAAGAAATTAGAATTCATGTCTTGTCCCAAAACTACAGCCAACACAAGGTCTGAGTCACCCATTTCAGAGAATAATCTCATAAAATGTAATTGCTAACAGCATTACAAACATTTCCTTGTGCCAGACCCGCAACCATTTTATCTGAGGTTTGTTTCCAAAAGAAAGTCCAGGTTAATATGACTTAGCCTACTCCCTAGAAGAGTATTGGAGCAGTTAGGGGAATGATGTAAAAGAACTGAAATGAAATTTGCTTAGTACATTATCCTTCTTTTGACACTCTTGGGCACTTAGTGGGAATCTGTGGAGAAGGGTAATAGCAGCAAAATATGGCAACAACTTGAGTTTTTGACACTATTGATCTGTGCCTTCGAGTTCAGCACTAAGGCCTCTATTTTGAAAACATCTTGCCTCGTAAGACCTCTTTCCCAGCACCTAAACACCCCTGAAAAAAGTAAGAGGAGTGTCTCAGCAGCAGGTTAAGATGAGGTTTCAAGGGAGAAGGGGTGGATGAGAGCCCTCAGAATAGATATAAATAGGTGAAGTAGAAGCAATGCATCTGCTGTTCATGCTTTAAAATAATGGTACCTCCTTTTTCCAGAACTAGCTCTTCTAGCTTAGACCAATAAAATCAATGTATTTTACATTGCTTTGTCTGAGCTTGCACTTGTAATCTGTAGCAGAGCAGGGAAACAGGTCTTCACTGTCACAGGTCCAATCAACCCCTCTGCTACAGGACTATCTTTCACCATACACTGATATAACATTCATCCTTTTGCCACTCCCATCACAGCCCAATTCACTCCTATTGCAACAGGCACATTTAAACAACTTAATTGATGGAACATATTGCAGCTCAGTATATTCAGACTGATGTTTTTTGAGTCTGGTAGCCTGTTATTTTTGAATGTCATAGAAATACTTTGCTGCACTACTTAGTCTGTAATTTTAGTACTAAATATGACAGCAATAATTCTAGGAATGAGAGAGGTATTTACTACAAACAAATCTGAAGAATAATAAGACCTACCATCCTCCACAATCCATTTTTCCATCAGTTATGCATATATTACTGACAGAATAATCAGGAGCTATGGAGTGTGTATGATCTGCAGAGCTGGAAGCTGGAAGGAAAACTTGATTAAGGAAGAGAAGTTGGATGGAAGAGGAAAGGGACATGCCGGTAACTTATAACCTGGAAGAGATGAGTGTTAGAGATATTAAAATCATAAGAAGATAATTACAGAAGAAATCCAAGTGTGTTTGTCGTACGAAGTAACACAGCCAAACAGTAAAACCAGGACTTACCAAAGGCTGGCATCAAAACAGCCAGATCACCACGGGCTAACTACAGGAGCAGTCTCAACACCTGGAGGTCTGCAGCAAGCAGTGGAAGATTCAAAGCCACTGCCTGTCCTCTGCTGTCCTCCTGCACTGACCTGTGAGGATGAACAACAGCCAGGTGTGACAGAGCCACAGCTTACTGCAGCTCCCCTGGGCACCCTGCCAAGCTCCCTTCTCCTGGAAACCACTTACTACTGTCCCAACACCGAGGCCAAAGGGCTTGCACAGAAAGTTGTCACTGCCACCACCATTCAAGATCTCCTGGCTCCCACAACATGACATGAAAGAACTTCACGAGGACACAGTGATGAGCAAAGCAGGAAAAGGCCGAGTTTATTTACAAAACTCAGTTTTACACATTTCCAAAGGTGCCTGTGGATTGGAGGATGAAATCCCACCTCCCAAACCACATTGGTCAGGAGAACTGTCAATCAATTTTCTCCTCCTACCTAAAATGTGTAAACAATGAAGGACAGTTAGGAGAACAAAGCTGTTGTTTATAGTAAAAGTGTGGTAAAGGAAAAATTCTGACTCCAATATGAAAGACAAATCAGAAGGCTCAGAAAAATCCTCAAAACCAGGGTGACACACTGCCATGACTATTCCTTGCCAAGCAAGATGCCTGGGAGTCTGGGAATAGGTGAGGAAGCCTCTGGAACAAGACTGCAACTTTCCTGCCCACATTCAGCCACAGGCTAAAGACAGGCAACCCTGGCACTGTTGGTGCCATTCCGTGTGCTCAGCACTCTGAAGCAAAGAAACCCTCTGAAACTGCTTGTTTGTCTGGATGTTCATGTGGCACGGCAGGGTCTGCAGTATAACTGAGTGTTGTCATGGCATCAGCCCTTTGTGCTATGCTCTCTGCCAAAGGCATCTTCAAAGTCTCCATGTCTGTTATTCCAGCCCAAAAGTATGGTGCAATGTTTCATCTTCAAGAATGCTGCTTTGTCTATCAACTATCACACATGAGGGCTGTGAAAAGATTGTCCTGAAGTCCTAGACTTTGGCCTTTTTGCAGTATGGCCATTTTCCTGTATACAGTGAAGTCAGTGAAAGCCTGAAAATTCTAATAGGCCCCAGGTTTCGTGCTCACTCATTGTGAGGCCAGCATCCATTCCTGTGTAACTGATTCCAAGCAGTTGTGCCGCAGATTGAAATGCAGTTTGGGGAAGTGAACGTGTCTTCACAGTGTGACAACAGCCATGAATACAGATAGAGCCCCTCCTTGACTAAATACTGATTAATGTAAAAGCAGATATATAAAGTCATTTGCATGTTCCAGCAGCCAAGCCACTCTTGCAGTCAAAAAGCGAGCTCAAGTCTTCTTCTTACCTTATTAATTCACTGACCACTGGCTACAAACAAATCCATATTGCAAACATTCCTTACTCTAAGATTAGGTCTTCTGTGAATTGGCATAACTGGTAGGAAAGGATGGATTACAGATTCTGGCCTCACAAAGCCAGTTTCTACATACTGTGACTAATAGTCCTTTTCAGGAAATTTTTTTTCAGAAGAAGATATAAATACATAGGTAAATCTGAGTGTGCATTAAAGTCTCATCACAATCAGCAAAGCCAGAGGTAAGGGAGTCAGATTTAGGCCTGCATTTTCATGTTTTCCTAAATTGTAACCAATGGGAGACAAATTTTAACAGGACCATTGACCACAAATTGGGCCATTATTATATATTTCGGAACTCTTCATTATCTGCTGTGCACTTCAGGTTCTTACAAAATTTACTCTGCATATCTTTCCTTGCACGTGCAACATGAGGACTTTTAAGAACCAATTAATAGGTAAGTAGAGGAGATGACAGATGGCTTAATTTAGAAATAGGAAATATTTAACATCCACATAAAGCAGCATTCTGCTCAGCTGTCACCATCCATCACTCCTCTCTGCATGCATGTTAAGTATTACAGTCACATATTCCTGCTTAACTAGCAGACATGCACATTGTTGGTATTAGCTAAACCTAAGCCAGCTTTTAAACTAGTGGCACCTCAGGGTTTCTGCAGTGTCTCTCACAGACTGGTAGATTCCTGTCAGAGCTCTGAAATTCAAGGCAGGATTTCTCTGTGTTGGGCAGTAACCCAGTCACCTGAAAGCAGTGGTGGTAACTGGTGTTAAAAGTGGCAACAAGTGCAGCTTTGAGAGAATACTTTCATATTGATGCTTAGTTGCTCTCTCAGATCCTTTATCACTTTCTCAAAGAATAGATTTGGCTTTCACAGTTTCATGTCACCACAAGCCCTTACTTGCCAGAGAGAAGCAGACAGTGCACAAAGCAATGGTGAAAAGCCAGAGGTGCCAGCTGCAGCTCGGGGGTGCAGGTGTGCACAGGCAGAGAACTGTTCTTCTCAAAATGCCTCTCTTTAGCCCCTATCAACAGTTGAAAATATCACATTTGTGGACAATAGCTAAATGATGCCAGATAAAATCAGTTCTTTTCAAAAATTATCATAGAAGCATTAATAAAAGGTTAGAATTTGATGCTCAAGTTTCTGCTGAAGTTGTAGCCAGGTCACTTAAGCTCTAATTTGCTTTCAAATATGAACCATGGCATTAGGTGAGCTCTTGACCTTCATCTTCCACATTTAAACTCTCAAACTAAATATTAGCATTTTCAACATGTGATGAAACAAAACAAAACAGAAAAAGCTCTATGCACAGCATTTAAGTACAAACTTGATTCAGGTTTTTCATATCCTCTTATTAAGGAAAGGTAAGATCTGGGTTCCAGTTTGTAGGGCAATCTGATTGTACAGTAACATCTAGTCCTTCTCCTACCAAGAAAATAACCCACCCATTTTCAGGTATATTTTTTAATCAAACTACTGAAACCAATAGTCTTTTATACACTACTTCACCTTAGATGTTTCTTCAGGATTTGAAGGAGAGCTGTTTACTGAGACAATGAATTAAGAATAGTGTTCAGTAAATGCTACATGCTGCAGGATATTTTTTATTTGTTTTGGTATTGCTTTCTTTTTATTTCTACTACCAAATGGTAAAATTGTGCACACAGACCTTACTGAGGGACTTGTAACTACAATTACATATTTATATGCAAAGGAATATGTATTAGAAAGGACATTGGCAGATTTCACGTCACTTTAGCTTGGATATGCCTAGAAACAAGTATTTCCTTTTTTGTACTAAGGCTAACTGAAGAAGAAATCTTCCTTTTAACTAGACTCCTCACACCAATTTAATTAATAGTTTGATATCCTTAGTGCCCATAGCACTGTAATGAATGTAAATTTAGAAATGGCTAACACACTTCAGGAAGCTGAATGATTGTTGACAAAGTACTTGCACAGATTTGCATGATTCTATGTTGCTGTGAGAGCACTCAAAGAGAAAGGAGAGCCATGAAGTCCATTAAAACTTCAAACTTACTTAAACTGAAGCAAATATTGATACTAAATGACATTAGCGAGATTACACATGGAGGAGAGGACAAAGGAAATGGATTTAATATCTTCTACTTGCAAATCACAAGACTGACCGAATTCCCAAGGAAAAAAACCTGTAATTTCTTTCACATGGAGAACTAGGAGGAGCACAAACAATTACCCCAGGAGAGAGCTCACCCAGCTCTTTTTAGCCAAATGACATCCTCCTCTCCTCTTTATTGGCATGGTTTGCTTTAAGACTTGCACCTGCACAGGTTCCAGTTCACCTGGAGTCCAGGTGGGACGGGGTCAGCTGTGGCACACATCCCACCTCTGGCAGTGGGGAGTGCATCACTGCCCCCCAAGACAGCAACAAGCTTGCCCCACAAACACCTGCTGTTTTGTTATTCAGTGGTATCTTCCTATTGAAATTTTGCAGTTCTTGCAGACCTTCCTGCTCCTCAGGAGAAAAATGACCATGTTGAAACTGCCAGATTACACCGAGTCCTCCACGTTGCTCCCCAAGCAATCCCAAACCTTGATTTCAGTAGAAAGGAATGAAAAAAAATTAAAGAGAATTGTGAACTTCTCATTTTAGCATGAGACCAGAACAACAGCATGACATTTAGGAAAAGAGGGGAATGCTGCTGGTCAAAGACACCGCTAAAACAAAACACTCTTAATCCTTTAACTTTCTGAAATAGAACATTGATTTAGAATTCATTCATTATTGTGAGTGCCGAGCGCTGTAATTTACTTCTCTTGTGATGAATATTGAGTTCATGACCAAAGGATTTGGGTGGAGAATAGAAAGTGAATTTTATCTGAAAATAAATTTGCTAAAATTTCACATCATCAATCAAAATCAAAAATTTAGCAGAAATATGAGTTTTGGTTCTCTGAAGCTTCATGCAAAACTGTTATTTAGTTTGGGCTGAAAAAAAAAAAGGGAAATACAAGATTTTGTCCTTTTTTTTTAAATAAAAAATCATTTTTTTTCCCTCCACCATTTCCTTAGAGACTGTCCCTCCCAAAGACCCAAAAAACCCAGGAAAATAAGTTTTCATCGTTCCACTACAATGGGTTAGCTCCACTGATGTTCCTTTTTTATTCTCAGGTCAGCTTCAAATATTTTTTAAGTCTTATTTTCTAAGGACCGTGACTTACATACCCCAATTCTTTGTGTGCCAACATTTAGGTTAAAATCACATATGTCTTCAGGTAACACAGATATTAGTATACTAACAAAAGGAAAGAATTTTCAAATGACTGACCTGAATTTCAGGGGATGTGGGAAAGATACTGTCACTGCCTAGGGGAGTTGTTCTACAGACTGGACCCCAGATATAACAGGAACTACAAAGAGCCTGAAAGATCTGCTTTTGAATCTTGTGTCTAGTGCCCTTTTCAGCTGGCCTGGGGATGCAGCTCTCATTTCCTAACAGTTCCATCACTGCTGATAGTCTGCCTCAGAAGGAAGGTTGAAAAGAATGGTTCATCACGGAGAACAACTCAGTTTCCATTACCTCTGTCTGGCTTGCAGCAGCAGAAACTCTTTTTACATTTCCATCTGTGCTTTCACTAAAAGCCCCATCCTTCAGAAATGTGGCTGCTGTTTCAGCACATGCCACGGAATGTTCTGAAATCCTGTGTTTCAACACCTCTGCTGGAAAGAAAGATAACATGGTAGGAGAACCAGACCAGAGTAGCATTTCACCTGCAGCAGAGCTAACAGACTGGGAATGGCACAACAGCAGCATGGCCAAACCAGCACTGGTAATTTTCATTGCTACTCCTGTTAGGGACACTGGTGAGTCACTCACTGTTGGAGCCCAGGGCATCCCTTTGGTCACCCTGGAAGGTCAGGGACCTTGGCAGAGATGTCTGGGACCTGAGCAAGAGGGTTTGGTACCTGTACAGGGGGTTTGGGATCTGTACAGGGGGTTTGATACCTGTACAGGGGTTTGATACCTGTACAGGGGGTCTGGGACCTGTACAGGGGGT
>VYXD01013435.1:284278-316161 GCA_013397195.1 Hylia prasina | reverse complement strand
TTTTTTTTTTTTTTTTTGGTGGGAACACACGGGGGAAAAGAATTGCCATGTTATTTTTGCTAGTAAACTGAGATGACATACTTTTGTCTGATTCCTTAGACAATTTTCTGTAGCTGCCTGAGCTGCTGTATTCTCATGTGAGCTGAGTCTGCACTCCCCACCCACATTTTCCTCTATCAGCTAATAATAACCATTCAACAAATGAATATATATTCAATTAAAAATGCCTTGTGTCTGCCTAACATTTCTTATTTGGAATACTTTTGAACTTTTTATTCCCTACAAACTTTTGGTTATATTCTAAATTAAAAAAAAAAATTTCTACAACAGGAATTGATTTTTGAAACATCTTTATAAGCCCATTTTTCTTATTTCTCAGATGAAACCAAAAATGGAATAACACACCTCAAAATTATTGATTCTATTGTTACATGATACATGGTTTAAAATTATTTCTATTATACCCATTACAGTTCAGAAAAGTCAAAAAAGGTCCATATTTTCAGCCCAAGTGATTTTTCTCTTTGAATGATATCAACACCAATATTAAATTAATAACTAGTACAGAAATAGTACTAAAAAATTTTCCCACATAAAGGTGCACAAATCACTTGGAGGACAGACAAGAAGACGTCAGAACTGACAAAGGTGATAAAATTTCACTCACAGAACTTCCAACAGTCTGTTGAGTACAGGGTCACAAGTTTTCTTTCAGCACAAGGAACAGTGGTGGTTAGCACTGACAGGCTTGAGGTGATGAAATTATTTGTGTAAAGTGATAAAGCAAGTAAAATCGAAATCATGTTACTCTTAATCCCAGTCAGATATGCTGGCATGCAGTATATTCCCTGTCTATGGAAGCACACAAAGTTCATAAGGAGCCGCACAAATTTAGCCAGTCATTAATGACAACTTCCATTGGACTCTATGACAGATGAAATTCACCAAAGTAACTTTTTTTGCTCTACAGTTTCACAAGGACACGAGCAAAAACTTGTACAGAAGCCTTTTTGTCTGTGCTGCCCGCAACCCATACGTTTCAAAAAGTGGAAAGAAAAATCCTTCACTGTGGTAAATTTAACATGTTGTACTTTTTATTATGCAGATATGTTCATTTCACTGACAGCACCATGTACAATGCAAATCTTTCACAATGCCTGCAGACTCTTTTAGTATCCTTGTTGGAGCAAAATATATACTTACATTTTGAACACCAGGGTAATTATAAGGGACACAAGCCTTACACTAGTAGTAGTCATCATTAGAGAAATACAAGCTCTTGATACTCCAATAATACACTCAGTACAAAATGTCAAACATTTTGCTACCTATTCCCTAGAGAATCTTCTTAAAATCAGGCTGCATTAGATATTCTGAATTTATTAATGTTGTCTTTCTGTATATTATATTCTCCTTACACAGTCCCCTTTCATCCTATAATGGGATTTTAGGAAACTATTGCCACATTCTGTTAATGCCACTTCAAAAAATGAGTTTGCAAACACTCAGTCAAACCTGAGTGCAAATGCTACTACTGAGAAGTGGTATTGTCTATCACAGCCACAATAATTTTAACCAGCAGACTTTTCTGAGGAAAAAGTTATTATCAAACTGAAAATGAAGAATTCTGTCAAGCTAGCAGGAAGTATAACTATAATCCTAAATGTGATGATTACTTCTTGAGACACTCGTACACAGAACTGCTTAAGCAACACCATTGCTCCTCTGTCATAAATATTGAGAAAAAATTGAGAATTTTGAGGTTTTCTATATAGCCATTACATTAACAACCAATGTTATATCTTAACATTAAACATGCTTACATAGTCTTGATCTGAAATTCTGAACTCCTTATCCCCTAATTATTTTATTGGGATTTATATATTAATTATATATATATTATATTATGATATATGTTATATATTATAACATATATAATATATATTATATTTGAATTATATATTAATCCAATAATTTGTCAATAAATTGTATTTAAGGCTATGTTTTGATACACCACTAAAAGGAAGTTTTGGGTAATATGAAATATCTTCATTCTAAATAAATCTAGAATATGGTCAGGCTCCCACTTCCCATCTTGTGTTAATAATAAAATCACGTTTTTCAAGTCTGAGGATGTCCTGTGCAAGTAGTGCAGAAATATGATTAATGAATAACTTCATAGTAACATTTTCAGAAAAGAATTCACTCGGAAATCTGTGTGGAAACAGTCAACACAACAAAATTTTTCTCCAAGTTTGTTGTTTTGGTTTGTGTTTTTTGGTAAAAATTATCATCAAGAGTCATCTCCTTGTAACTGTGAGGGCACAGCTTACCAAAAAGAACCACTGAAACATTCTAGCCATCTTTTTGTTATTTTATTAAAATTTTTCCTAAGAAGTTAATGTCAATTTAATCTGCAAGGAGATTGCAGTATCCAACGAATTTTTTGGGGTTGTAATGCTTTATATCACAAGAGTAGAATGCAGTTTAGATGCAATGCAGTGCTTTACAATGGAGCTAACAAATAAAAAAAAAAATAAAGGACAAGCAGACTAGAAGGGAGAGACCATAAAATACGAGGTAAAAATGGAGATCAGGAGTTCACAGAATGAAGAGGAACTATTCATGTAGGCACCTGCATGAACATAACATCTAGGCAGGCATGACAGGCTAGAAAGGGATGGTGTGTTACACAGACCGACCCTCAAATTAGGGACCAACTCGTCATGTGGATGGCAACCTGTTCACACACAGCCCTTTATTTCTGAATAGCACTGTCTTTTTGAAAGGCAGAGAAAGCCAGCTGTGTTTGAGTTGCACCAGAGCCTCCAGTCAGGATGACCTGGTGCAAGACCTGAACTGGTTTGCACTCCTGGTCAGCAAAGGAGCACCAGGGGTCAAGACTTACCAGGCAATAATTGAGGAACACCTCTAGGACAAGGCACAGAACAGTTCCCTTGAGCAGGTAAGAAAATTTTAATTTTTAAGTCCCTTTTACATAAGCAGCAAGGTCCAAACTTAGACTGACAGAAGCTTTCAGAAATGGTGACTTCAAGAGGATAGCTATAATTTCTACAAGTTTCACTGCAGCAGTGCTTTTTGTACTGGTGTGTATCATCTGAACACAACTGCAAAGGGATGCAGCAATGCCCAGGTTTGTAATGATTTTGGATGTGAACAGCTTGTTATTAATAAACACAGCACCCAAAACAGATGCCAGAAATACAGCAGAACTTCCCTTCTGATCAGGAACCAGTGTGAATTTTATTGCTGCAGTGACTGATTCATCAAAAACTGCATGCATTAATGTGGTGGCATATGAGCAGGTCTCTTGAGGCAACTCAAAACTGAAGCAGAGCAGGGGGAGAACTTCCCTCACCCCAGGGCAGCCACAACAGCTACTGCTGTAGGCTGAACAAGGCTTCCTTCTGCACACAAATTGAACAGGCACTTCTGATTGCAGGTTTTTATGCCACAATAATTATTGCCTTTTCCATGAACGAATTTTAACTAAAAGAGAATCTGCACACATCTTCCCCCATCTGATCTGAAATAAAAACCATCTTTCCCTGCAGGACTTCACAGACCTGAATTTCCTTCATTTCTGAGATCTGAGATCTATATTACAACTCTGTTTTCAATATCTAAACCCAATTTTGTTCCTTCTCAGAATCCCATTTGTCCCCACATCAGTTGCTTACATAAAAAAAAAAAACTAATACCAGGAAACAAATACATTTTTAGCTGACTTTAATGTGACTTAGCAGCTGGAAACAAGGACAGCTTGTTCCATAAGAATGCCACACAGTACTCCATGGACACCAGTCTGGAAAGCATTGGTACAACTTTACATAACCTTGTCCATCTAGACATGTTTTCCAGGAACCTTTGTCATATTCAGAGCTTCAATTGGTCTTCACATGATATGTAATTTTGATAGTAACACGATTGTAACAGCTCCCTCACACTCAGAACTGAGCTGTCAGCAAGAAGAAGCTCCCACATCAAAAGGGGGAGACAACCCCAGCCAGCAGAAGCAGAGGGAGACACTTCAGGCTGTCCATTGTAGTGATGCAGAAAACAAGAAAAGGTAATAGGAGTTTTGCACTTCATCATTCTCTAAAGAGAATAAAAAGAATCTGTTTACAGTCGTTCACAACCAAAAGCACACATAATATTTTCACTGTGCCGTTGTGTTAATGATAAGGGATTGAGAGAAATTGGATCAAGTTTTCCAGAGAAGTTGTGGATGTGCCATCCCTGGAAGTGCTCAAGGCCAGGTTGGATGGAGCTCTGAGCAATTTGGTGTAGTGAAAGGTGTCCCTGCCCATGGCAGGGGGTTTGGAACTAGATGATCTTTAAGGTCCCTCCCAACCCAAATCTTTCTGTGATTCTATGATTCTGTAACTTTAAGTCTCCAGACTGTAAGATCCCTTTCAGTTAATCCAAGAAATGGTGCTGTGGAGTTTATAGCAGCATTTCTCAACCTATGTTACACAAAGGACCACTTTACCCTTTTGAAAAATACCTGTAGATCTTCTTGGTACTCTTTCATTCTCCTGTGAAAAACAGCTGGAAATTTGCATTTTCCCCCATTGGTTTCCTCTACATGTGTGAGATTCTGTTATAGGGTTAAGTGGTTTTTTAAGAGTTTGAGGAACTGTAAGCCATAGGCTTCAATTAACAAACACAGAAACATTTATAAGCCTACAAAACAACTTTTGCAATATACAACATGCAAACTACTGACCAGGCATCTACACCACTGAAGTGAGGCCTATGCAGATGAGAAGTACAAAAAGCCAAAGCATAATAAAACAATCATGTAGGAAGGATCTTTTCTGTTTCTTTGGTGTTTCTGTGGGGTTTTTTTCATTTCTATGATTTGGAAAATTTCTCACATTAGTCATAGTCTGAAAGGGGCAAGATTTTCAGTTCCATGCCCTAAAAACGTTGACGTTTACGATCCCCATTTTTCTGACATTCAGCAAATTCACCAGTGTGAGTTTAAAACTACTTGCCAGCCACCAGAAACGAGCACAACAGAAACGACATTCTGGTTGATCACTGTTTTGCAATTATCCATTTTCCTAACACAGGCCAGTGCTAGCCAACACTCTCCTTTCCATACCAGGGAGAAAAGCATCCATCAAACCCAACTTCAGAGGGAATTTGTCATTCCATCATATAAGCAGAGCCTGTTTCCTTGTTAGCCAGGGTACCTGCAGCACCCCGAGAATGCAAAGCACTCTGAGCTGCACCACTGCCTCACAAGGGCAGTGTTTTGCAGACCTTTGGGCAGTACCTCAGATTAAAACAAAATGCCCTGCCTCGTTATACTTGTTTATTTTTATACTTACAAATATAGTAAAGTTCACTGGGGAGATTTTGAGTTCACCTTCGCTTCACTGTGAGTGATTTAGCTCCCAGGCAACTAAAGTAAACCCAGAGAAATGGAAAGATCAGTGCTGTGCCATATTTGCCTGGTGGATGTGCACGGGTCAATTCTGGTGACATTAAGACCCAGAGAAGTTTCAGCAAACAACCTAAAGGTGATGTAAAGCCCAGGCGAGGCAAAGCTAAACATATAAGCCAATTTTAGCAAAATATGTAGTTATATTTCAAGCTTGTATGATTGTACAGGAGAGCTAAAGAGCATATTAACTTCTCTCTAGTGAGCCTAATTTCATTTTCAACTGCTTTTCCTCACTTGAAATTTGCAATTCAATGCAATCAATTTCACTTTGGTTAAACAGTTTAATGCACTCTAATAAAAACAGGCAATTGATATTCTAATTCTGTTGTATTGAAACTAGCACTGTATTATGAACACACATGACAAAATATAGCAAGCACTATGCCAGCTACTTAAGGACATTTTTTTCTTCAGTTGTTTGTATGAGGTGTAACAGCAGCCTTCATTGCACTTTTAATTTCAAAGGGCTAGAAGATACTTCACAAATTACATCTTTATATAGCAAATAATCTTAATTTCTCTTTCTGTAAAACATCAGGGTTGTCCTCCAACACTTTGCAGCATGACCATATCATAATTTAAAGACCAGTCTTGTAAGTATTTTTCGTGCATTAAATGTTTCACTGTGATCTGCTGACAGGACCTTGGTCAGCAGGGAAAGACTGCAATTCTCATTTTATTGATGTTGCATGGAGTTTTAATTATAATTTAATATAATTAAAAGAGCTGGATTCTACAACTTTTCTGAAAATCTTTTCTGAATAAGTCTAAAAAACTTCCTGCCTCCTATTGCCTGGAGCAGAGGAAGGCAGAGGAGGAATGAACTGTTTTCTAAGTTTTTGTTGTGTGTTTTGTTGTGTTGCTGGAAATCGTTTTACACAGCATAGTTACCTGTCTAAATATTCTCACAAAGAAATAAAAAAACCAGAAAGTAATAGTAAACTAAGTAATATCCTTAGTTACCATTAACTAATGAGCAGAATCTAGTTTTTGATTGTTCTCTGTGTTGAGTCATCAAACATACATGCAGTATTGGTTCAATATTGATTCTGGATAAAGACTATCATCTAAGAAAACATCCACTACACTCTTGTATCCCTTGCTGACTTTCCAGCATGATTTCAACAACCTTGAAGCTTATAAATGTTGAAATCTGATGAGATCATCATCTGATATATCGGATGTCAAATCAGGCCAGTCCTTTACTTTCTGAGGCTTGACCTTTCTCGACAAATTTTTATTAATGGCAGAGGCAGTCCCGCTAATAAAAGGGCTGAAGAAACATGGAGCACTACAATGCCCAAAGGAAACCTGAAAAAGAAGTGTACCCATCACCTAATGCATTTGGATGAGTCCCTTAATTTGTGTGTTTGAAGCCAGACCTTCTGAGAATCAAAATCTTGACTCCCACTCTAATTTTCCAAACAAACCTTCTGACACATTCTTTTGTTGCCCTTAGAAATTATGAAAACTCATGCAAACATCAAATAGGGATAGATTTAGGTTTACTTGTTTGGTTTTTTCCAGGCAGATCATTATATTCAAGGCAAAGGTTTTTGAATTAGATTTGCTAATGTGAGCAGGATCACCTTCAGAAGGATTAGTGGATTTGCATAGATGAAATATTGCAATACACAAGACATGTAATTATTAGTCTTACAGTTGATACTTCTCTCCCTCACAAGTGCTACCTGCTAGCCTTGATTTAATAATTTTTTCTTCTGAATTAAGACCTGATTAATCATCTTACAGAAAGCCAAGATTATTTGTGAATCAATTACCTCCTATGTGTGTTTTATGCTTTATTTTTGTGCATTTCTCAATAAATGAGAAGCTATTAAATTTGGACAAACATTTTTACAGATCAGTTGGCAGGCAGGCAACATTAACAATATTGGATTATTTCCATAGAAATGAGCTCATTACCTCTGTCTGTTCGTGGCAAAATCGTTTTAAGTGTGTTTTGCATATGTGTTGCCAGTCTGGTAGGCAGAGATAGTTGCGGAAAATGTAATAAACAGACAACCATGAAACTAAGTATGGGCACAGAACAGTTGTGTTCTGAATTGCTCAGTTATTTTGTTTACTTAGCCTTGATCAAGAAATCAAGAATAACATCAATAATTTTTTTCTCAGGATGGCCCACTCTGGGTATGTCACAGGATTATTAAGAACTTGTCTGATCTGTGTTGGTTTTAGTGCCACAACACGACACAAAAGAACTTCACAAGGACACGCTGATGAGCAAAGCAGGAAAAGTTTATTTGTTTATTTACAAAACCCAATTTTATACATTTCCAAAGGTGCCAGTGGATTGGAGGATGAAATCCCACCTCCCAAACCACATTGGTCAGGACAACTGTCAATCAACTTTCTCCTCCTACCTAAAAATATGTAACCAACGAAGGACAGTTAGGAAAACAAAGCTGTTGTTTATAGTAAAAGTGTGGGAAAGTAAAAATTCTGACTCCAATCTGAAAGACAATTCAGAAGGCCCAGAAAAATCCTCAAAACCAGGGTGACATTTTAGTGGTGATTCCAGCTGACTCACAATTAGATCCTGAGGGCCTGTCCAAATATCAAGTCAGGTATGTGAGTAGAAATCACATAAATCGTGCCTAAAAAAGGAACATGACATACCCAGTTGGTATAGTAAACAATAATTATTAAACACCCAAACTGTGCCACAGTATGAAAAAAAGAACTATGCATTTGCTCAAGCAAATATTCAGCTCTTCAAACCACTCAGTACTTTGTCACTTCACTGTCAATAACTCTCTTCCCTGAGTCAAGACCACATCATTTTTAGTAACATGACAGAGCAACTGAAAGGTGCTTCAAGTTAGTAGGTTTAAAAACAAAACCAAGATCAAATACTAATTACAAAGCACAAGGTGCTACACACATGAAATCTGCTTTCTTTTACAAGTTTTATATTTTAAAGGACATAAAGGAGGACACAAATTTGGGAGGCATTTACAAACAAACAAACAAAAAAATAGAAACAAACCCAGTAATCTACTGGATAACCAAACACCAGTACGGCAATCCAGCCACAAAACTATCTGGGGTATCACCAAATACAGATGTAATCTAAAGAAATGTTTCCATCAAGCAAAAAGTATAAAAGGAAAAACATTAAGTGAGGGAAAAAAATGCTGAGCTGCAGCCATAAAAGGGCCTTCACAGTTCATTTTTTGGTCAGCTTATCCAGTGCAGCTATTTATTGAGACATTACAAGACTCAAGCTCCAGGACTGAGCTCTCTCTCTAGAGAGACTTTTGCCAACTTGAAGACCCAAACCTATTTATACATTCCCTTTTAACTTCATCAACATACAATTTTTTAAAAATTCTTTTTAAAATTCATTTCAAACTTTCCATGTACTTGCTCCAGTCTATCTTCTGGATCTCTTCCATACTTTCAATATCAGGATTTCTTTGAATCCATATTTTCGTCTACTATCTAATAGCTATATGTCTGGCATATCTTCTTCATTCATATTGTGTCAAAAGCCTACTTGACTCATCCTGTCTCTTTTCCTGCCCTCTGAGTCTCTCAGCTTTACTCACACTTCTGTTTTCAAAGTTGATCTATAAAAAACTTTCCCTTCCTGATTATAGTCCCTAATTTCATTCCATGCCTCCTACAATTTCTTAATTAACTCTATAATTAAACTTTGCCACATTTTCTGAAACATCTGCCGTGAAAGGAGGGCTCCAAATAAACTTGTAGTATTACTGAATAGGTTGTTATTAACTGCAGCCTCTCATATAATTATCTCTGTTTCTATCCACATTGAGTACATCTTTCTCTTGGCTTAGCTGGCAAATCTGGGATGGGAACAATGTTTTGGTTTGGTGCTTGAAGAGCCTGAGACAGATGATTGTCACCCTGGTTTTGAGGATTTTTCTGGGCCTTCTGATTTGTCTTTCATATTGGAGTCAGAATTTTTACTTTCCCACACTTTGTACTATAAACAATAGCTTTGTTTTCCTAACTGTCCTTCGTTGGTTACATATTTTTAGGTAGGAGGAGAAAGTTGATTGACAGTTGTCTTGACCAGTGTGGTTTGGGAGGTGGGATTTCACCCTCCAACCCACAGGCACCTTTGGAAATGTATAAAATTGAGTTTTGTAAATAAACTCGGGGCTTTTCCTGCTTTGCTCATCACCGTGTCCTTGTGAAGTTCTTTTGTGTTGTGGCAGATGATAGTTTAATTTAAAGAAAGTTTAATAAATCCTAGGAATAAAGGTTCCCTGTAGAATCTGACATAATTAATTCTGCACTGAGGCATTCAATAATTCTTCCTTTCTTCAAACTGGACCTCGGTTTGCTTAAATATCTGGGGAGTCTGTCCTACAGACCACTTATTAGCAAGGAATAAAGAGTACCTTTATTGCAAAGAAAAGAAACTTCCCTACAGGACCCTCCTCAGGTACCTGCTTGGCAATGCTGGGCTCTGCACCCCTCTCAGGCAGATTTAGGAGCACGTTGCACCATCCAAAGCTGTGAAACGTCCCTGGGGGCTGTGTGAGCACAGCTCTCCACGCCTGCACATTAAGCACTGAGCAGGCTGCTGATTTGTTAAGCAGCTGCCACAGAGCTGGAGTTATGGTTACAGACAGTCCTTGCCACCAGACACCTACTGCTTTAACATCAACAATGGAGATGAGTCACTAAAGCAACTTGGGAGCATCACTGAGCGAGGGCTGAGACAAATATCTGTCTGCTGATGGTGTGTGCTGTGACATCTGAGAGCGCACTGCCCCGGGGTGTTCTCTGCATTATTATCTCTCTCCCCCATCTCTATTTCAAATATTGAAACTTCATTCCTGCTGTAAGCTCAAAGGAAGAAGGAATTTTGTCCCTTCACTTTCCTCCAGCAGCCTGCTTATTTTAGAGGACTTTATCAGTCTATCCAGGCCTGAAATGTTATTTATTGGGATCCTTCCCCTGACCTTACTAATTCAGTTCCTCTGGACTTTATCCAAACAGCAGCAGCAGTTTTATAAATTGGCATGATTCATACACTGCCACTCACACTGTGAAGGGTGGGTATGATCCAGTCATATGAATTTCAGTCTGGTACAACCTGGGAAAGTTATGGTTGCCAGCAGATAAACAGAGATGGTCTGTCTGCAGACTGGGGAAGATGACTTTGTACTTTACATCTGGTTAGAAAATTATCCTTGTACTCTTCAGACATATTCATTTAACGTGGTATAACTTTTTGACAATTGCACCAAAAAAAGTTTTCACATACTTTCGTTTTAAATGGAATTTTCCAGCTCTGGAAATATTGTTTCTATTTATGTATTTGCCAGCAATAATCCACATCCTTTTTTTGCTTTTGGGGAGTTTTCCCTGGGACAGACTGTCCCAGGCAAAGCAGCAGGGATGGAAGAAGTTATAGAGATGGACTCTTTGATTGCTGTGTACATGAAAAGTACAATACTGAGCACACATTAAAATGACATCTTCAACACATTTTTGGATTAAATATGTATTCAGAACAAATAACAGAAGAAATGAAATAGGCCAGTATCTTAAACTGACTTTTTAAAACTACACTTCTCAGTGACCTGTCAGTCTGATGCAAATTGACAGGATAATTGATTTATTACAGTACTAGGCCTTGGAGATACAACTAGACCAGTGGCAGATTGGCAGAGGACACTATGGCATCTTTATCCCCAGGGCAATTCACAAACCTCAGAGCAGTAAATTGCAGAAAGACATTTAAAAACCCCCACTATGTTCCTTTTGATACAGATCTGTCAATCCTATTCTGTGCAAAGATGGCTTTGGAACCAATGAGACTTGTTCAGCAACCAAGTATTTTTATTTCACATCCTGTATTATTAGACAGTGGCTGAGAACTTTGTTTGTTGCTCTTGTTTCCAGCCACAATTTGTCACAACAGAACATGGAATGAAGGCACAGCACACAAAGTGAGCTTCAAAGGCAGGAGAGAGAAAGTTTATCTACAACTAGGGTTTATATAGTTTTCCAGGGATTGCCTCTGGATTGGAGGGAGAAGTTGCCACCTCTCCATCCACACTGGCAGAGACAAAAGTCCATCAAAGGTCTCTCCTTGGGAGAGGAACATAAACAAAGACTGTTTTTCCTACAAAATCCTTGAAAGACTCCACTTCAACATGTAAACATTCAGAAAGCTTTAGAAAAGTCAGAAAACTTTAGAGATTCTCAGAAGGCTTTAAAAATTATCAGAAAATAATGTAAAAATTCCAGGTGACAACAATTAACTTCTGCTGCTTTTCTCCAAGCAAGGTGAACCTCCAGGCAGACCAGGAGGTGAAGTCTGAGTTGAAGAACAGCTCTTTGGGGACACTTTCTCAAGACATCCCCAGATATCCCTGGCTACTCAACATCCTGATCCACTTCATGTCTCTAAACAAGTTTAACAGATTTGTTTCCCACCTGTGAATTATCTGTGTGCTTTCAGAGGGGGCTTTAACTGAATGAATAGCTGGCACCTGATACTGATACCCTGTGCCAAACACTAATAGCCTGAAGCATGTGCCTCTTCAAACTACATCCAGTGATTTCATTCATATGGAGAACTGTGTGCAAACACTGGAGCAGGGATGGGTTTGTGATAACACAGACTTCCCCAGATATTGTGAGCATCATTTCTTAGGAAGGAGAAAAAAAGAAAAAATTGATACATTCCAAAAATGAACAAGATGTAACAGAGGCAAATTAAATGCAGATGATAAGATGTCACAATTTCAGACATCAATTGCTCAAATGTAAACACAATATCCTAATCACCATCTTCTGGAAACAAGTCTTTCATTTAGACCAGAGCCCTCAAGTCAGAAAATACAGAGTGATTTCAGTAGGTGCTGTGAACATGTAGCTCACTGTAAACTCCCTCAGAAACTTGCTCTGAACCAATGAAGGAGAACACTTTTTCTCCCTCTCTCTCCTCCATTTACATTCCTAAATAGAGATTTTTTTTTTTTGGTGGCTTGGGAATGCCAAATTTGAGAGCCTTGAATAAAAGTCCTCACAACAATGTAACTTCTGCATGTGCCAATTCTGTGATAATCCATGTAAATTCCACAGGAAAAAATACTTTTAACTAAAAAAAAAGCCTAAACCCAAACCAAGTGATACCAGCACTGTGTTAAAAGGATGCCACCTACCGGGCCCTCATCAACCTCCAGCAAGAGATCTGGAGAGGTGGGTGAAGTACATCTGAGAAAAATGAAAAAGACTCCTTTGTAAGGGTAGCTCCCTGAAACTGGACTAAGAAAATTAAAAATTAAAACCTCTCAGTGCTCCTTAAGCTTGGGGTTTCCCACAAGCTCCGAGTTTTCTTTCTTTTTTGCCAGCTTTCTCATGCCTCTTTTTTTTTCTTTTGTAGCAGCGGCAGCAGCTATAGCCATATTTCATAAGCATTTATTCTTTATATTTTCCTATTAACTCTTTCCCCCCGGTGCTTCTGTTCCTGATGAGAAGGCTTAACAATCTGTTTCACCATTTTTTTCTGTTCTCCTCCATCAGGCTAAGAGATACTGTCAGGACTATCCAGGCTTTCCATCGAAAACAATTAAAAGATGCAATATATATGCACACTCATGCAGAGGTGCACACAAGCAAACATGAAGGAATTAATATCATCTTTTAGGGGAAAATCAGGCTGTGCTTTAAGCTCTGCTTGGCGTGGTCAAAAAGAAACGTTAAAAAAGAAGTTTCAGCTTTGATTTTGTATTTCCTGGCTTTGTGAGATTATTTTAGCCCTGTTACCTAATTGTGCAGCCTAATTGTTCTGCCTCAACTATTGGGTCTCCTTGTTATTTACAGTATTGCTTTCTCATAGGAAACTGCCAAGTATACTTATGTCTAACATCCCTTCCAGTTGTGGAGTGCAAGATACCAGAAAAATCCTCAGAATTGGAATGAGTTTATAGTCTCCATTATTAAACATAAATCTGAAAAGTGTGCAGCTCTTGCCCATGTCTTTTTATAGAGTACTAAAAAACCAGAGGGAGATGTTCTCATGTACCACTCAGACCAATTTATTCTATTCTAGCAGAGTTAAAAGACTCTGAAATAAACATGGATTTCATTTTTACCTTCCTTCTCCAGATTCCTTTTCACTAACAGATTAACACAAGGCAATATTAATTGTATAACAAGATTTTAAGTCTGCTTTAGATCCTATTCTCGTTTTACTATGTTCACTGTTTGGTACATTGATAGCACAAAGAGGATTTCATATGAATCAACTCTTTTCAAGTAAGAGTTAAGGCTTTAATGTAACAAGTGTGATGTACAAGGGGTCAATTGGTTTATGTAGCCCTGGTTCCATGCCTGAGGTGTTTTGGTTCTTCTGAAATTCCTTTCCCAGGGAAGCTTGGTAAACATGAGGAATGTTTTTGTGACAGTAGTTTATGTTAATTATTCCTCCTGACAGGAGGGACTTCTTGATGTCCCTCTGGTTTCACCAATGTGATTGAAGAGTTTTGCCTTTGTTTCACCAATCAAATTGTTCTGTGTGAAATAGTATATAAAGGAGACACACCCTGAAATAAAATGGTCACTTTATAACCTTCTGAATGTCAGAGTCTGTGTCGTTGTGGTGTAAAACAGAGAAAGGTTTACACAAGTTGTAAAAGAATGACCAATATGCCTTCTAAGAGTATCCTTCCTTTTGTAATTGGAAGGAGTATTTTGTGTAGTAATTGATGTGGTAACAGTACAGATGTGCTTTTTATCTACCAACACACAGTGTCTTCTCACCCAAACCAGGGTGTGTCTATTTACCTTGCTCTAACCTCACACTCCTTGGCAGCTCTATGATTTTTTGCCATTTCATTCCTATTGACACAGCACAGCCATCTGAGCTTCACCAGCACCTGGACAGCAGCAAGTCAGGACCCCTCTTTAAATCCATGTTCACAGAGCTTTCATGCCTGACTCTCAAAAGGAACAACTGTGTTACAAGAATCTCAGAGCATGTCTGTCACCCTGGTTTTGAGGATTTTTCTAGGCCTTCTGATTTGTCTTTCAGATTGGAGACAGAATTTTTACTTTCCCACACTTTTACTATAAACAACAGCTTTGTTTTCCTGACTGTCCTTTGTTGTTTACATATATTTAGGTAGGAGGAGAAAGTTGACTGACAGTTGTCCTGACCAATGTGGATCCCCTGTTTTAACTACTTTGAGTAAGAGATCACCTCTTGTATCAGTTCCTGTCACAGAAAAACCTGCCCCTGACACATTTCAGTCTCTGACAGGACAGCAGTGCTTCCAGCTGTGGGAGCTACCTCATGCCCTAGCACCACTTCATTTCTCTGGCAGTGTGTAAAATCTGCTCTTAAAAAAAAACCACCTTAAAAGGAATCAAAGTATGAAGAACAGAGATGTACTTCTTTTATCAGGCTAATGGCAGTGATCTACAGAGAAAATGTGAGTTCTTCATGGACTAGCATTAAACCTGAATGCAAAGAGACTGGCTGTCAAACTGCCACTTCCTTGAAGATTGATGAGCTTTATTCAACAGCGTTAAGATTAGTTTAACATTAGCTCTCAGTAGTATTCTAAGTGTAACACCTTTAGCTTTCTGGGGCTTTTTTGCAGTCTAAGGTACTTAAATTTCTGTATTGTTTTCATTTCCCATCTTTGCTTTTACTAGCAGATGAAATTTTTACCAAAGACTGAATTCAGTGATATTCAATGATCTTCTAAAGAAACACATGGTACTTGCCTGTAACACTTCATGTGTTTGTAAATCACTGCTGTCCATGTGTCATATGTCTTTTGAAATTAAATTCATAAAACCAAATTCATGTAATGAAGGCATAATTAAAGCCTCCCTAGATTATAAAGGTGACTCCAAAGTTAGAAACCACTTGCATAACCCTTATTTAGCCTTTTTTTGGGAATAATTAATATAGTTTTAAGTGCTAGTTCTCACACTTCTTTTGCCCTTGGAATCCTTCTTCCCTGGGTTTTTAAGGATGAACAGTGCCCACTCAAAGAAAAGTTATTCAATACTTTATCACTGGCAGTCAGTGGATTTCATTTATTGTACATACATAAAACCTTTCATGGTTTTATTAATTTCTCTACATGGCTTTTTCCTCGCTGCTCATTCCTGCAGTATAAATGCTTCACTGACAAGTAATTAACCTCCAAACTACTGCTGTTTGGTGAGAGATAGCATTATCATGATTCCACAGATGAAGATCCAACGTTGCATTGATGGGTTGGCATTTTTTTTTTCCTTAACCAAAGACTTCTAAAGCTTCCTACCTGCTGTCAGCAGCTCAGCATATCATACCCGTGAAGGATGAAGATGCAATATCCAACACATGGAAGGAAAAACATTTAAAAGATAGCTGATAGGGATTTATTTACTTTTGTAAATGTTGCACTCGTGTACATCGCTATTGCAGTGTCCACAGCTCATGCAGCACATCCTGTAGAGGTATTTTCCCATGGAATGTTGCCTTTTATTTCAAGGCAAACTGTGTCTATTTTCTAAATTTCCTAGGCCATTTTAAAATTGCACATAAAAGCCTGTTCCTCCTTCAAGTTCTTATAGAGATGACATAATTTCTGCTATTTAGCAGGTGAGTTGCTCACTCTGAGTTTAATTTCCTTTGGAGAGATCAGTGCTTTCAGCTCTTTTCCCTCTTCCATTTTTGGATATGCCTGGATGCCTCCTTTCGAGTCTGCAGCAATTCCCTGAGTCATAGAAAAAAATTGGCTGTGAAGGACCTCTGGAGATAATCTAGTCATCCTCCTGCTCAAAGCAGGGCTAACTTCAAAGCTGTATCTGGATATTCAGGGTCATATCCAGGCTGGTTTGAATCTCCACAAGGAGGGGAACTCCACAGCTTCTCTGGGCAATCCATTCCAGTGCTCTGCTGTTACCACTCCTCTGCTTGCTAATGATTTGGATCTGACTGTGATTTCAGAATGTCCCCAGCATCGTGGGATTAACACTATTGGGTTTTAGTGGCATTCACTCTGGTAAGATTGTGAGACATTCTGCTATTCCAAGACCTTTCTTCCTCGATGTATCATGTGCAGACAATTTACCAGCAGATTTTCTGCCTTCTGGATAAAGTGCTGGAATGCACTAATTAGCTGCTCTCCTTGTCCTATCAGACTTTCCAGTATCAAACTGTGCATCTAACATAATTTGGTTGTTAGAGAGGGCCTGGAAGTGATGACATTTAGCATGAGTGGATTGTTTTGTTCCTGTCTCATTGCATGATTGTTCTTGTGTTGATTTGTTCTCGATTCGTCGCCTTAAAGATCTTGAATATCTCTGCTTACATGGAATACCCTATCATTTTTTCTTCTCTACTGCCATCAAGTGCACCCTTTCCCATGGCTTCTTCACTTTTCCAATTAACATCTTTATTGCCAAGGGGCTCACAGTGGAAATAGCTATCACAGAGCAGAGCACTTCTGGTGCTGCCTTCTAGACAGATTCTGCAGCAAGCAGTCAACAGCATCTCTTTTCAAACACACTCAGAAACAATTACATGGGCCTGCCAGGCCAAATATTCTTTTCCATTTTTTACTGCTTTTCATCTATTTATCAAATTTAATGTACAGCTAACCTTTCTATGCAAAATGATTTCTGCAGGAGCTCTCATTTCTATTATAGAGATATTTGGATGTTTACTTGTATCTTTAGACTTTTATGTTCTTGTATACTACTAGCCATCTTCTATGCCACAGACTCAAATTTCCCTAAAGGCAGTCCCAAAACTTGTCCCCAGTTCTGATGCTCATTCTTATGGCTATTTTTTTCTTAATTTATTTGAAAAGATGTATGTCTCATCACTATAAATCTCCTTTTTTTAACAGCAACATTTCTGCTGGCTGCTTTCCCCAGCAACATTCTTCTGCTGCACCCTTTTCACCTTTGATCTCCTCAGTTTGCTTTGCAGTATTTAGCATACATATTCTTAAACACCTGCTTTTCATTTTTCACTTTATGATACTCCCATGCTCACTGGAAACTTGCTGGGTCCGTGGCTCTGCTTCTAGTGTGAACTTTGGTTAGTGCTTCTCTCTGGGACTGTGCACACAAATGACAGCTGACCCACATTTCATCATCTCCATGTCATCACCAATACTGAAATGTCCCCTCATCTGATCTGTATCTCATGCTCTAGCTCTTCTAGTGGTATTCTAGGATGTTCAGTTCTCCTCCAGTAACATACATACTTTTATTTCATTTTTACCTCTCCTCAGCAAAAATAGTCTTTTTGTAATCAGTTTCAGCTGGTTGATTCACTCACACCAAAGGGCTCAGCAGGTCCCCAGCTTTCCTGAGGTGTTTTTGCTCAGCAGTGAATTTCTCTCTCTGAAACCATATACTCAAATTGCTCCAGCTGTCTATATCCACATTTCTTCTGTCAGCTTCAAAACTTTTGCCTTATGGACAAAAATCTTCTCATCTCTTCAGTACAAAATAATATGAGAAGCAGGATCTTCCTCATTCTTTGCCTGAAGTCCAGTAAAAAAGATTCCGTCAACCAAACCCGTGCATTAAATGAAGCTTTCTTCTTTCAAAGTGTCTATACTTCTAGCCTTTCTCTGTGTGAGGAACATCAAATTTTCCCCAGTTTCTGTCTGTGAGCTTGGTTTAAATTACTACCATAAAGACTAGGACATGGCTTACAGTCTGCAAATCCTGCTCACACACACTGAATGTGCTGAATTAAAGAGTTGCTAAAATTAATTAGCTTTTCAGGTAGCTTCTGTACCCTACCCACTGAAGCCTGACAGGATAAACCCACAAAGAATAAATACCACCATCCTTGGATCGTTCCACCAGTGTTTTAACTACCCATGGTGAAAATGGCTCGTGTAAGAGACCAGAGCGTTCAAACTCTGCCGCAAAAGTTCTTCACCAAAAATCTTCACAGATATGTGTGGCAGCAGAATGTGGCTGAGGCTCTGGCAGGTCGTCTATGACTGCTGCACTGTCAAGGATATTTCCTCTTTCTGCTCTGAGCTTCTCCATTATCAACTTTTTTTCTGTTGTACTCCTGCTTCCTCCCAGACATGAGCTGTTTCTTCTCACCTATTTCCACTCTCCATTCTTTCAGTACCATTTACAATTCCTAGTCAGACCTAGCTCCTCCCAAGCTTCCTGCCACTGCAGTTTGAACCTCTTTCCCAGGCCTTCAGTCTCTCCCCTTCTCATTTTCCTGGCTTCATGACTCCAGTATATTTAGTGCAGAAGGGGGGAGGTAATTCTGTCTCTTCCAATGCATCCTCCTCCTAATGTTCTGATGTTCTGCAAGTTCCTACCTTCTAAATCTATCTCTAAATGTCTATCCTCTAAATGCCTGTTTCTGGAAATGTCAGTGGTGTTCCAAATACCAGTTTCTCCCTCAGCATCTAATGTGTTCTACAAGCTTGTCCTTCTCAAATGACTCCTGCTCCAAATCCCACACTCTACTGGTCCTCAGTGCCAACTCCTAATTCCAGTATCCCTCTTCCATGTGTGAAACCATTCCCATTTTTCCGTACCATCTTTACCTCTTCTTCCTGCTCTTCTTTTGCACTTTAGGTGTGTTCTCTCAGCCCTGTCTTAGGCAGCACAAACTGGCTCAGAACTGTGACTGCAGGGGAAAGCTCTGGAAGGTCTGGGTTGTACATGTGTGGGCGTGTTCTTACCCAAATGTAGAAGGTTCAGCCTTGACTCAGAACCCATCCACTGCCAAGTCAATTTTCATGGTGGCACAAGAACTTCTCAGGCAAAAAGAGCGACCAGAGCTTGTGAACGTAAGCAAAGCAACACATCATGGACTGGAGGAGATCTTTAGAGATCGGGAAAACTTTCCAAATAAATCCAGCAGACTGAAGATACACTTTTTTTTTTTTAAATATGTATGCACTGTTAATAGGGCTGTTTTCTCTCCAATATCTCCTCCAGTCTGGTGCATCATTGTCCATCCAAACAATGTCCACTGTTGAGTTCAAGACACTCGTTATACTAAAGTGAGCTTAAAAAAATCGAAATAGTATTTCAAAATAAAAAAATTTATACATAACTGGGATTTTGATCACTTGCAAAAGTATTTTTATAATGATAATAAACCCAAGATTTTAAAAATCTTGTAATTAATTTATACGTTTAATTTTCACTTCAAAAAAATTTGAACGTTTTCAACAGTAAAATTAGTTCTGAAATTTCTTAAATTCTACGCTGAAGTAACTGGCATAGCTAACTTCCTATAAATATTAAACCCACGTGATTTCTCCACATGGAATTACACATCAGTTGAAGAAAACATAACTCATCACTTCAAGAAACCCTCTCATCAAACATGTTCTTTGATGTGGGTTGTGATATGTCTAACATTTGATGATCCACATTACAGTAAATAATAATACTGACCATATCTTGCAAGTTATGCAAATAAGTAGATAAATTATAGGCTTTGATACTAATAACGCACTGTCCCAGTATTTTTCAGGGGGATGAAGATACTTAGAGTTAATAGTTGAGGTTCCTCAGGACCCTTTCTGCATACAGTACATACACACTTCCTTCTGGCTTAATCACACTCATTTCTCATGCACTATAGGCCATTAAGCCCCACTTCTTTTCCTCTTATTAAAGTTGAGGCTACTAGTTTAAATGCAAGGATTTGTGTGATTTCTGTCACTGTGCAGACAACTCAAACAGCTACAGCAATGACAAAATGCTGGAGTGGGCTTGGATTATTATTCTGCTTGTAAATCTGAACAGCAGATGAAAAAGCAGTGATAAATTTATTTGGTGACTACCTGCTGGTTTCTCCAGCGATGACCTCTGATTACATCAGGCATTTCATGGGATAAACACTTCTCTTCCAAAACATTTCAGATCTGATTGCCAATAAAGTCAGCAGGCATTTAAACACTTAAAAATCCACACATACTTGTTTTCTTTTCAGTGATGAAATTACTCCAGTCTTTAGGAAGTATACACTATCAAACACCCTGGGACAATAAAAACAAAAAATGCAAGAAAAAACAGCTGACAAGAAAACACTGGGTCTACTTTATCTGTGAGAACATATGGTAACAATGATTATTATTTATTACTTGATCCCGCTTCAACCCAAAATGTACTTGGCAACACAGAAGAAAACATTGTATTCTAACACAAAAGAGCTCAGAGGCTTAAAGGAGTCAGACCCTTCAGCAGTCTGTTGTAGTGGAAATGGTCCTGAGAACATTAAAGGAAATCTCCACTCACACCATTTGTTCCCCATCACCGAGTTTTAATCAAGATCTGGTCTTAAAGGACTTGCTGAACTCCAAGCACCACAGCTCTGCACAGTGAGGAGCCCGTGATCAGCTGTCTGTGGGTTACTCTCTCAGTTTCTCAATGTTCTTAAAAACCCTGGAGCAAAGCCAAAGATTCACCAGAGATTCTCTAAGCTAGTTTGGTTGAACTGCCGTTTGAAATGGTGAATGGGATTTGCCCTGCTACAATACAGGCAAATGGCAGACAGTGCTATTAGTTAATTGGGCATTTTGTAGCATCACTTCCCAGTTCATCTCCACCACTAAATGCTCAGGTGCATACAGCATTCAATACACCTCTTTCCTGTGCCTGCAAAACATTTCACTCTTTAATAAAAGTCTGGAGTTTTCCTGTTCTTCCAAAACATTTCACTCTTCAATAAAATTTTGTGTCATTTGATGCAATTTCTGCATCCCTTACCCTTCAGTCTAGTGTTCCCACCCCTGCAGCAACAGCACAACTGAGGATAACAGCAGAAAACCTACTGTTCCCTTTCTGTATTGTTTTGAACCCAAAAGAAAATGAAGGTCCCATTAGGAGCTGGATGGGCTGGTGAGAACAGGAGTTCATATCCAGATGGGATCCAACTTTTAGTCACTCATCAGCCATAGACACTTTTTTTTTTACCATATCCAAGAGACTTCAGGAAATTTCTCTAAGTAGTGAAGGTGTGAGCATCCTCTCTCTCCTGTCCTTCAGTATTTCAGGCTGGATGAGATTGCATGCAGCATATTTAAGAGCATGAAATGCTCACCCTGTTTGGTGAGCTAGTATACTCTGGACAGAGACTATATCATGGCAAAGTAAAGGTCATCTAATATCTTTTATGTTCATTTTGTACTACAATGGATGATGATGGCCCATAAAATAAAAAGAGCTGTAACTTTATGGGACAGCATTCATACCTCTTCCATGAGGGATCATATTTATCCATTAAGAGATGCTTGTTAGCTGGCATATGGCAAATTACACCATCAAGTTTGAGCAATGAAAAGGAAGTGCAAAGCAAGAAAGGGGCCTAGTGATGAAGCACCTGCACAGTACAGGTAACTAAGACTACAGACTAAGGCTACAGGTCACTAAGATTTATGTGATCAGAGACAGATATCAAAGAAAGCTGGAAAAAGTCACGTGGTGATAGGTCTGCTCAAAAGAATGTGCAAAATGAAGTGAGACATAAAGAGATTTTGTACTGAAGGAAGTGTAAAACATCACCAGTTTGCCACTGAACCATAATGGGGGTAAAATTAAACAGAAAAATCATTCTGAGGACTCATGTTGCTTCTTCACAGATCACAAGCCACATCCAGCTTGGCCTTGAACACTTCCCAGCACGCAGCATACACAACTTCTCTGGGCAACCTGCTCTAGTGTCTCCCCACTCTTATCTAAAGTTTTTTCCCATTATACAATCTAAATCTGCCCTTTTTCAGTTTAAAGCTGCTCCCCTTTGTCCTATCACTACATGCCCTTGTAAAATGTTACTCTCCAGCCCTCTTGCTGACCCATTTTAACCCATGGAGGGCTGCTGTAAGGTCTCCCTGGAGCTTTCTCTTCTCCAGGCTGAACAGCCCCAAGTCTCTCAGTCTGTCTTCAGAGCAGAGGTGTTCCAACCCCCTGATCAACTTCACGTCCCTCCTCCAGAACTGCTCCAAGAGGTTCACATCCTCCTTATGCTGGTGGTCCCAGGGCTGGATGCAGCACTGCAGTGGGGTCTCACAAGAGCAGAACACAGTGGGAGCATCACCTCCCTTGACCTGCTGCTCTCTGTGCAGCCCAGGACATGTCTGACTTTCACATGGCCAGCTCAGGCTGAGCTTCTCTCCAGCCTGGAATTCTGTGACTCACTTAAATCATGATAGCTAGAGATTTGCTACAGATAACTGCTCTGGCACACAATACCTGTAGGGAAGGTCAAGATAGGGGAAAAAAAAATGCAACTGAAGAGCTACGTGTGATTTTTGTAAGCAGTTAACACTCATTGATGATATCAGCTGGAGAAAAATCAAGACTAAAAAAAGTCATCCATCTGCATACATCATAGCTTAGATGCTGCAGTCACTTGAGCTTTCTGATGTTAGATAATGCCTCAGTGCTGCCTGAGAGAAACAGAAGTGGCTAATTCACTCTATGTATTTATTCAGTCTTTGGTTACCTTCCTCTCTCTTCCACGAAGCTCTAAACAGTGCCATGAATTACAGCAGTTTTTGTTATGTGAGCACTGAAAAGTAAGTAAATATTTCATTATTAAAAACCACAAGCAGAAAATGTAGTTGACCTTTGAAGGGACACTGTGCCAAATTCAGAGTCTCATTCCAGTCACCAATAAAAGGTAAAATAGAAGTTTAGTTTGTTTTCCTTTTACAAGTATATCTCAGCACAGCCTCAAGCATGAAGCTTTGATGTCTTTGTAATGGAAATACTCTGTTTTCAGAGGCATTTAATATATTTAAAAGAGGTATTTTTAATTGTCAGCTTAATTCTGAGAAGACAACTCTGAAGATATGGCACAATTCATCTTGACTCAACATCCAAATATGTCTGTAAATTCACTTGGCATTGCCTGCAGACTGCTCAATTTCTAGAAGAAATAACCAGAATAAAAACCTTTTTTCCTAATTTTTGAGGGGCAGTTCAGCACTTTGTAGACCACCCAGGAAGAGAAAGGCATTTCAAACACCTCTTCTTGAATAACAATTTTATAACCCCCTGCTTTACCCCAAGGTAATGAGGACATCACAAAATAAACACATCAAAGCCACCTACAAGCTTACATCATATCTTGATACTTCTTGAAAGTACATACCATTAGAGCTATCTTGAATAAAATGCAGTGAAACCACAGATTTAAAAATACTACTTATTTATTTGAATTTATCAAATGTATTATTCATCTAACTCTTGGTAATAGTTAACATTATTCATCAAAAACCACAGGTAAAGTGATTTGGTTCTCATATATGCTGCTGGATATGACCAAGCAAGAAATTATTTGCTAAACAATGTTACATGAAAGTGTAACACTGAAATGTGACATATTAAACTGAAATGCGTGCTTATTTCAAAAAACACTCCTAAGAGTGTGGTGAGAACAGCCATTCTGTCAAATCTATGTTAGGTTTTCTATATTATGGATGATAAAAAAGCCAGGGTCCAGATGCCAGGCCATGTCACCTTTCCTGAACCCCAGAGGATAACTGTGGAAAAAGGAGGATGACCATCATGTTGAGGTGCAGTGGATGCACTTACATGAACTGCATTTTTCAGTTGGTTTTGTGTACAATATTTACAGGTAAGAAAGTGAGGACTGCACCATCCGTGCATCTCCTGGACCCAGGAATCTTCTTCCCCACGTCTTTCCTCAGGCTCTGGTGCACAGGTTAACTTGATCCTTGCAGAAAGCCACCTTTCAGGACTACACTTCAGTATGTAACTGGCTAAAACCAGTTCTAGTTCTCCTGTCTAACACATGATCCCAATTCAGAAGGCATTCTGGGAACCATGGAAAAACACATGGCAGCACACCTCTGATGTGCTTGATATGTCCTCTTGTGCCCAGTGCTATTCCCTATCAACTATGACCAATGACTGCACTTTCTTCTTATGGCTCAGCACCCAAATTTCTTGTTCCTCCTTGGTTAAGTGGTAAATCTTTGCATACATCCATGAAAAGCAGCATGAAAAGTCAAAAGGTGCTCACTTAAAAAGTCTCCTCAAAAGTGTGGAGCCAACTTAACGACTCATAGACCCTCTGGTAAGGCAAGACTGTCACCCTGGTTTTGAGGATTTTTCTAGGCCTTCTGATTTGTCTTTCATATTGGAGCCAGAATTTTTACTTTCCCACACTTTTACTATAAACAAGAGCTTTGTTTTCCTAACTGTCTTTTGCTGTTTACATATTTTAGGTAAGAGGAGAAGGTTGACTGACAGTTGTCCTGAGCAATGTGGTTTGGGAGGTGGGATTTCATCCTCCAACCCACAGGCACCTTTGGAAATGGATAAAATTGAGTTTTGTAAATAAACTAGCCCCTTTTTCCTGCTTGCTCACCAACGTGCCTTTGTGAGGTTCTTTCGTGTTGTGTGGCAGCACAAGACCATATCCTTGGTTTGTTCAGAGGATGGCCTGAAGAAAGATTCCTGTGCTATCTGTGGATACCACCTTCATTAAAAAGGTGCCCGCCTGAAGCAGGAAACTTGGATTTTCCAGTTGTAACTTCCAGGTGAGTGTCCAGCCCAGCATTGTTAGCAGTGCTCCTTCTTAACTGAGATGTGGACAGTTCCCTCTGCTGTTGTTATCTTATATTAGGTAGTTCTTCATGTCAGCAATTCAGTGTGTCTCTTCATTCAAGTTACTTTGAAATTCACTCCATTGACGTGACTAAAAGCAATGTCAAATGGAAGGTGGCTATAAGAGCAAAAACCAGTAAAAAAACAATGTGTAATTGTCTGCTGTTCTGCAGAAGGCCAATGCTGCTAAATATAGAGATTAATACTGAAGAAAATAAGATCAGCAGAAAATAAAACACAACCTTAAGGTATTGGTCATTCATTACTGGGTACCTTTATCAAAGAATCAATTAACATTTAATCCTCTTAAAAGGTGCTCAGTCCACTGTTGTTACTACAGACTGTTCATGTTTCAGATCAAGATCATCATTTGGCCTTTGGCTAGATCTCTTAGACCTTCTGGACTATTTACACTGCAAATTTTTCAAAAGAGTGAATTTAACCCTGTGTGTAGTTCCAGGCAGGGAGCTGACTGGATGCCACTCTAACACAAACAATGGTTGAAAGTGCTCAGCATGCAACAGGATTGCTCCTGAAATGCCCAGGTAAGACCTATGCTGGCATTAACAGGAGTTTCAAAATTGACAAAGGACGACAGTCAGGACCCAAACATTTATTACCAGAAATAAAACAAAACTGGGTTTACCAGCTTACTAATACGCAGAACCAACTACCACTTTCAAAACTTAATTTCACTGTATTTGCTAGCATAACTTTCAGTCTATTATTTAGTTGCTTATTTTCCTAAAACTTCTATTTGCATGCATTTTTTTTAAAAAAATAAGCACAGAAGAGTCTCTTTTTTTTACCTAATGATTTTTCAGGAACTTTGAGACATGATATGCTCTCTCTTCCTCCATTTTCAATTATACAAAACTAGTAGGAATTACTGGCAGCTATGTTGGTCATGCCACTATTATTATGTAACAGGACTTGCATGTAGCTTCTTATAGGTCTACAGACACAGATTTAAAATTAACTGGCTAAGTTGTAAACATTATCCCATTTTATTTTGATCTAGAAGAGAGCTGGAATAAAAATAATTCATCAAACCCTCTGTAGAACATTGTTTTCATCATTAATGAAAATTCTCAACTCTTTCAGATGCTTTTCTAAATCACTCAGCTGTAGACAAGCAAAAAAAAAAGTTTGCTAAACTAGATTCTGTCACTTTATAAAGCTAATCCTTGTAAACATATTATTAATTAGTATTTCATTAAGATTTTTAGAAGAAAATGCTTTTGTTTATTCATCTCACAACAAAGCTTGTGAAAGGCAGAGAACTAAACTGTGACGTGGCTCAGTTGTTTGCTGACATTTTTATAGTAATTCAAATATTTAGAAGTTTACTTGTAAACTTCTTTGCCACAAACAAAATAATAAGAAAATATTCCCCCCTGTGCTGTTTGAATACCTTGGTTAAAATATGGTGCATAGGCAAACTGCAATCCAACTTTTTTATGAAAAAGTGATCGAGTCTGATGAAACATAAAAACTGGAGTGTAAGACAAATCTGAACTGCCTGCTCCTCTTGAAAACACAATACAGATTATTCTATATATCTTTTTTAAACAAGTATTAAGACCTGTTTGGCTCTTACCCGTGACTCTAAAGCAATACCACGTAGAGTTGTCTGAAGTGCCATCACCAGCCAGATTTAAATATCGCCACTTGAATTTCTAACTAAATTTGGCTGGCACTCACTGTAAATGATAAATGAAACCCACCCTTTAGAGGGGGTTAACTGGGATTTTGTCATTGATCTTATGCTCTACCCAAGATATATGAAGTTTGAGTACTCTAATACACACCAGCAGGTACAGAAACATAGTATTTTAGTTCATTCAGAACTATTCCAGGTCAGCTGGCATATGACAGCCGTAGTAAGCATCAGTGGTAGCTTAGCAAAAGTTGCCTACCAGCAAAGGTTATCATATGTCTGAAGAAATTACAATCAAGTATTAGCTCTCCTGTATTTAATTTACCTGCTTGACAATTATGCCTAGGACTCTGAGAGGCGAATTAAATTCACTCTTCAGCTCGACACCACCTGCAGTCTGAGCTGTTGGCAGCAAAGAAATGTTATCCTGGTCAGCCCTGATGCACTCAGCCCTAAAGCAGCATCGGGACCCTTTCACTGACCCAACACAAGGGTTCCCCCCACAGTACAATCCTTCAGCCACTGATGGGGAAAAGGAGCAGAAGCAAGATCTTGATTTCATTCAGCGCCTACAAAAAAGCAAAGGCATTATACTGTGATGTCTTCTTTAATTCATTCTAAACTCCCTCTAATCAGACTACTTCACTCTAAAGTGCATGGTCCTGAGAAGAATATCACACACTGCATTACTCTCAAGAAGTTCAAGGGTTGCCAGTGTATGTAAAAGCTTGGCAGGAAGACATCTGCTAGATATTGACAGTATTGACTTCAAGAACTCTTAGGATACACATCTTTCTATTTAGTCTTTTTATGAATGATTTTTTCATTCATCATTTCAGCTACAATTGCCATTCTGTAACTAAAATAAACCAGAAGTTTTTCTCTTCCCTTTGCAAATTGTCAACTACATTAACCTTGTCAAAAAACCCCCACCAAAACCCGAAGAATGAAATCAATATAGCAATTTAAAGACAAAATTGGCAGGCACTATATTGTACTTGGACACATCCAGTAAATAGCCTCATACATCAATCTACCGTCATCAACGGCAATACTCTGAAACCTACTAATGTTGTTTATTACATTTGCGGTGTGAAACGCCAAAGTAAGTACAGATATCGGTCCAGCAGATGAAAAATAACACGGAAATAACATCTGACACGCCTGAGAAGCACGAACTAGCGATCCAGGTGTCATTTAAACGCACTTCCAGCACGGAGAGCGGCTGCTCTGGAATCGATACGGTACCGGCAGCGACCTGCTCGCCGGCGCAGAAACCGCAGCGGAAACTCCGGGATCCGCCGTGCCCCGTCCCCGCGCTGCGCCCCTCGCCCCTTGCCCGGGGGCACCGCACACAGCGGGCCGAACCCCCTACAACCCTCCTTCCCCCCTATTTTTGGCCGCACTGCCAGCCTGTGTTCCCGCCCGGTACCCCGCTCCCCGCCGGTTCGCTGGATCCCGGCGCATCTCCCGCCCCGCTGCCGCTCTCCCGGGTGGGGAAGTTGCCGGGACTTACGGTGGCAGCGCTACCGACGCTGGCGCGGCACCTCTCCCGGCCTCCCGTCACCTCGGGNGGTGCTGCCGCCGGCGGCTCCCGGCGCTGCTCCCGGCGGGGCGGCCGTGCCGGAGCCGGAGCCGGCGCTGCAGGGCGCTCCCGACACAGCGCCTGAGGAACGGGGCTCCTGCTGCGCGGAGACCCCCCGAGAAATCCCCTTCGTCCCCGCGGTGAGGGCAGCGCGGCCGGCTGGCCCTTTGTGCCGGAGGTCCCTTCCGTGCGGGGCCGGGAGTTCCCGGTGCGCCGCCGGCCGGGCTCTGCCCGCAGCGGGGGTGCGTGGCCCCGCAGAGCTCGGAGCCTGCGATGTCAGAGGCCCGGCCGAGGACCGGCCTCCTCCTCCTGCTGCTCTGGGAGGAGAAGGTCCTCAGACCCGAGCCAGCGTTGAGGTTCCGTCTCGGGCATCCTTAGGAAAGGAAAGGCTGGGGGAGGAATCCGGAGAGTGGGACCCACCCACACCTGAGCGGGTGGGGCGCTACCCCCGCGGCGGATCGAGGGTTGCGGGGGCCCCCGGCCGCCCCGGGGATGCTGTCCCGCGTCCCCCCGTTTTCCCCGTCCCCTCTGATGCTCTTCCAGCTTGCATGAACCATCTACCTACCGTCCGCCAAGCTGGGGAGGATGAACAAGAGGTGGCCGCAGCATTCACCGGACGGCGGCAGAGTCATCTAAATTCCCGTTTCTGCTCCAGAAGTCGTGTAAGCGTTTTAAACGAACTAACTCTAAGAAGAGGCCGAGAAAGACCTGGTTCCAAGCACCTGTGGGCACCTCTGGGCTCCTCAGAAAAGCAGACCCCAGCTACACGGGGATCCAGGGGCAACTGAGCCAACAACACCCGGCGCGTCGAGTGGTCGCGCATGAAGCAGTGCAGGGGAGGACTTTTCTGCGCTGACTGTTGCGAGCTGCCCAATATTTAAATATCCAGAGAGCCACAGTGAGGGTGGGAGCCGGAGCGAACGCAGGGTGATTCACCTCAGCGCTCCTGGCAAACATGCCAGTGCGGATAGCAGGTAGCGAGCGGGGCGTCTTCCCAGCAGGTGGAGTCAGGAGGCAAACGAACTTGCTCAAAAGGTACCATCAGCCCGGCTCAGGACAGCATTTTTCTTTCGTTTTTCTGTGTGAAGGATGTTGCTGCCGTCAAATAAAATCAACTCTGGCATTAAAGTCGCCCGGCTTACTCCTGAATGGAAAGTGAGCAGCTGCTGAAAGCGGCTCTCAGGTGTTTTTCTTCCACCCGCCGTTTTCTCTTACAGACCCCAGCTAAATTTTACAGCTTGCCTTTCTCACAGAAACCTGCGTGGAAAAGAAGCCAGCTGCCTTTTTTTGCAGCTCGGGCCATTCTGAGAAGGGTGGGACAAGGGAGAATAGTGCTCAGAAGGAGGTGCTGGGCTTAGCAAGCACCAAGGTCCAAGAAAAAAGAACTTCTTACCACTTTCCCCAGAAGCTGATGAAAGAGTTTCTCCAGATAATACCATCGAAGCAAATTTGTCCTCCTTCTTATTGGGGGTGGGGGGGGCCAACCATAATAAGAATTGAGACACTCAAGGAACACTGAATTGTTGTCCCTTTAGGATTTAAACTTTAACTGTAGGTTTTATCCTTTACTCTTGTGGAGACAGCAAAGAGAAACAGTGGAAGCTGCTTTTATGAGCTCTCATAGTGCCACAGTTGCTTCACTCTTCGCAGCATTCTCTGGGCAGAGCAGTGAAGTCAGGGGAGGCTCTCTTTAGCTGCACTGGGTTTTTTTGTAAGTTATCCAGCTAACACTGTGATTTCTGTGATTGGAACACATCACATTTTCACTGACAGGCTTTATATTTATTTCAAAACAGATTGCACGTTGCTCTGTTTTCTTAGTGAATAGTATTCATCTGCTTAAGTATAAATCTGTCATCCCATAATCTGGAAATAGCTTTCCTAAGGTTTGGATGGTTTTTTTATAAACTCCCATTTTGTTAACCATTACCTTGACACAGAAGCAGCACTTTCTCATTTGTTCTGCTGTAAGCAATTCCCCTGTGCCCCAAGGGACCACAAGCATGGGTACTTACTATTTAGAATGTGTGTGAAATATACCCATAAATAACCACTGGAAAATTCTTATTAACTCTACCTCAAAGGTTTTATTTCTGCTTGTGCTCAGCAGTCATTGCAAAACTGAATTCTGCAGAGAAGAGGCTGAGCTACTGTTTTATGTTGTGATATTATAGTTTGCTTCGTACATGGAAAGTGAAGAAAGTCCAAACCTTCCAAAATTTCAGTGATTTTCTTCTGTTGTGAGGGAAAACATTTCTCCACGCAGTATGGAAAGTTTTGCAGTTGTGTAGTTTGTCTCATTTACACCATCTTTTATTCTGTAAATATATTTTGTTTGCCTTTAATGCTACTAGAAGTAAGGATGCCATCTGTGAAACTGGCACAGTCCTAATTTTCTTGGTCAGGTGAAGAATTTGAAAGAAAAATTCGCAGCTGGACCTATAAGCTTTCCATGAATTGTGTGGAGGTATTTCCAAAATCTTTTGCAGATGCCTGCATTGCAAGCTGTTTGGAGGGAAGCTATTTCCTGCCATAATTTATCTATCTTTCTTGCTTGGCATGGTGCACCCCCTAGGAATTACCCAGAGCACAGTATTATCAAAGAAGAGGTTGTTCAGATTTGGTTTGTCTGAAGTGTGAGCATTGAGCTGTGTACAGAAGGAGGCATGCTGTATCCTTTGATGAAAGGATTGTAAATAATGCAGTTGAGTGAGGGCTAAATTCACAATTTGGATAAAATACTGGAATTAGGAAAAGACAGCATTTAAACAAAAAGGTAAATACATCCACCCTAATCCAGTTCAGGGTCAAAACAATGGGAATTTGCCATTCCCTTTAGCACAAGTTACGTCAGCCCCTATAAGGCTTCCATAGAAATATTTAATTATTTTACATGCAGGTTGGTAACCTTCACTCCTGGAAGTGACCTGACTGAAAACTCTGAGGATAGTTACAGCACTACCAGCAGCAGTGCAGGCTTCCCAAGCCTGCCTGCTGGAAAACACATCAGCCCTGCGAGGGGGAAATTCATGGAGTGGCTGTAGCTGCTGTTCCGACCATGCATCCTTAATGAGATCATTTTTCTTTTAATTTTCAGGAAAAGGGATCACTCTGAAATTAGGGGTTTGCAGAGTGACAGGTTAAACATATTTAAGAAGCTTATGCCACTTGCAGAAATCCATTCCAAACATGGAAGGCAACATCAGGAGAAATACAGAAATGCTCAAGTGGCTGGAGGACATACAAACAGTTTGGACTAGGATTATTAGAGGAATAGAACAGTGTTTTATTTCTAACCCCAGAAGCTATCAAGTTATCCAAGAATGGTCTTTTAAAGACAGCTCTTTCCAAAAATAATGATTGTCTTTAATTTTTTGTTAGCTTTTTTTTCACAGAAACCTGGAAAATCAAGACTTGTGTGTTTATCCAACTTCAGATATTTCATTAGAATGATGTACAAATTGTTTCAATGTCACAGTAGATTTATTTAAATCAGTTGCTTAATGCACAATAATCTCACTGACTCAATGTACAAAAAAAAAAGCATGGGTAATTACATTTGCCTC
>VYXD01013435.1:272490-282721 GCA_013397195.1 Hylia prasina | reverse complement strand
ATTTATTTATTTATTATATTTATTTATTAAAGTGACATATTTATTCCAGCGTGGTTAGTAATTGAATATCCTTGACGCTGCTTTTGCTGGAGCAGCTGCCCATTTAAACCTCACCAACCAAACTTCTGATAAGAACTAAACNCAGAAATCCATTCCAAACATGGAAGGCAACATCAGGAGAAATACAGAAATGCTCAAGTGGCTGGAGGACATACAAACAGTTTGGACTAGGATTATTAGAGGAATAGAACAGTGTTTTATTTCTAACTCGAGAAGCTATCAAGTTATCCAAGAATGGTCTTTTAAAGACAGCTCTTTCCAAAAATAATGATTGTCTTTAATTTTTTGTTAGCTTTTTTTTCACAGAAACCTGGAAAATCAAGACTTGTGTGTTTATCCAACTTCAGATATTTCATTAGAATGATGTACAAATTGTTTCAATGTCACAGTAGATTTATTTAAATCAGTTGCTTAATGCACAATAATCTCACTGACTCAATGTACAAAAAAGGCATGGGTAATTACATTTGCCTCCTTGCTTAAATTTTTATTTTTAATTTTTGTTATGTTATTTAATATATCCGTGTATTGATTCTTCAGTTCACATCTCGGGACATTCTAAGAGGATCTCCAAAACATTTTGAAGTGAAGGGAAAAAATCCCGACATATGCCTCTATAAGATAATTTTTTGGGTTTAGTGGTTTTTTTAGTTTTTTTTAAAGAACAGTACATTCAGTCAGTAATTCGGAGACACAAAAAGCAAAGAAACAGAAAATGAAAAATACAAGAAAATTACTTGTATTCAAGTTTTCAAAGAATAAACAAAAATGAATAGAGACATTCTAGTTGTTAGCCTTTATACCACATCCCATTTTCTCTAGAAGAGTCTATTTTAATTTAGCAATACATATTTTCATTAGTACAGCACTCAGTAATTATCCATATTGGTAGCAGAAACACTGTGGGCTTTGCTTGCACTGTGGAGAGGAGGGAAAGGGAAAGCAAACAAGATAATTGAAATCTAGGGAATGTGTCCAAAGAGTGGGCATCTGATTCCTCAGAATGAGCAAGTATTTTCCATCTTCACTTGGAATCCAATACCCTTGGCTTCATTAAGCCAGTGTGTAGCTGCACATGATTCTAGGAGGACCTCAGCCAAGCATCAAAAAGAAGAGCTCTTCAGGAGAATTAAATGCACTGATAGTTACAAGAAATGTTCTCTCTGGTGTTTGTACAGTGTATAAATCATAAAATATTCTAGATTACACATAATTTCCCTGGAAACCACTTCAAGAGCCTTATGAGATGTCTGCAAACCACCAGCAGGCGTATTTAATTTAAAACTCATGAAGTCCCATCAATGTCAGTTTTACCTTAATTCAAAAATGTCATTTGAAGCAAGAAATTTCACATTATTTGGAGTTACAGGTAAGAATCTATTAAAACTCAAATCTATTAGAACTCAAATCTAAAAGAATCTACTAAAACTGTCAGCTATATATTTTCATACAGATTTAAATTTTTCTCTCTTTGCAAGAGTGGTCTGGGGCCTTTGTATCATTAAGACTTTGCTTACCCCCTCAGCGCATGTTTTGAATGAAGCTAAAGACGTGCTAAAAGGTCATACTGGTTTTGTGAAATAACATTTCAACTGCCTTTATGGCCGATGATCAGTATCACAAAGAAACATCAGAGAAGAAATCTAATTGATTTTTTTGAGCTTTTTAAGTGGGTAACCACCTTCACGCAATGTTTAGAGACAGAGCAGCTGAAGAGGCAGAACTTCAGGTAGTTTTGTCCAGATCTGATTTCCCCTATAGTCTTTTCTCGTCCTTTACTCTGCGGTCTGTAAGGAATCCTCAGAGTAGGGACTAATTTTCAGCATTTCATGCAGCATCATAATTATAACTCCTGTGAGTCTAGAGTGTTTGATTAGCATGAGAACATCAGCTGCTACTTTTATAGTTAACCTTACTGTAAGGAATGGGGAGCATAATTATGAGTAGATCTCTAAATATACAGCACATATTAAAGAAAGTAGGATGGGAATGTTTGCATCTCAAAGGACTTAAATTTAGGTTCTGATGATGAGTAGGTGATTGCATGCAGTTGAGGCCAAAGACTAGCCTGGAAAAGGGAGCTAGCAGGAAAGCACTGCAGAGACAAAAATCATGCTTATCATGTTGATTCACGTAACAAATTCACCTTCTCACTTCCAGGGTTATTCTCCTCTCGCTTCTCTTCACACATGTGNAGTTAGTGAGGATCAGACACCCAGAGAGAGCTGCCAGTCACAGAACACACGTCTTGAGGGAAATGTCTGAGCGTAAAAATGTTGCTTACCTTCATCTGAACCTAATGATTCACTTGGTGCAGCAGAGGCACAGATGGCTGCTCGTCTGAGCTCTCCCTCAGCTGCACCTCCTTTCCTCCTGACATCACATGGAGAGGTCCTAGATCAGTCTTGTTTTTCTGAAAGGCTGTGAGGCTGCTGCTTCTTCAGTCATTTGAAACAGACACAGGGATGAGAGATGTCTGGCTCTAGAGGGTCCAGACATTTAAATGTAACAAGGTCTCCCACAGGAATCTCATTTTGTCTGCCACTTTTTTTTTTTTCCTCTGTTTCTGTTCTTGATATGTTTTATGGCTTTGAGGTACAACCCTCTCCTTAGCTCTTCTTACGATCATGAAGTCTTTGGAGGCAGTCATATCTGAAATATCCCTCTGTGTTTTGTTTTTAAACACTCCACTATTTCAAAGAGAAAAATAAATTCTAGAAAGAGAGGAGATGCAGGAGTTGTCACCTTCATAAACCCAAGCCCCTCATTTTAGTTATTGCTGAATATCAAAAATCAAGAATATTAGAAGTTTTCAATCAGAAGACTGTCAATGCATTTCAGTCGTGGCCCAAAGTCTTTTCTGTTTGTGTTTTGGACCTTATCTCTAGAAGAGACTTGGAAAAAGATTTAAAGGTTTCTTTCAGATGACAGTGAAAAATCTGAAATTTGTACATAAATAGCAAATGTCTCAGAAAATAAATTGCAACTGGAAAGTAAATCTTCTCTTGTAACTTCCTCTATGATGTGGTTTTAGCATTTTTTATGCTTTCTTAAACTGTTACTTTTTGCTGCCAGGTCCTAAAAATAAAGATATGGCATAGTTTTCCATACTGTTATGTTCTGAGTTCTGCTTCACCTCACAGAGGTTTAACAAGATTCTTTTCAAATTCTTCGTAGCCTGATTTTTTTTTACAGTTTTACAGAATGTGAAAATAATTCAAATTCAGGCAGCAAGTATATCCAGGACTGTCACCTCTCTCCACACTACTCAGGCATACACATGTACACAATTACATATTTATTCTTTACTAATCCTGATCCATTTGTTGTCCAGTGTAGTGTTCCCCCTGAACTGTGAACACAAGTTAAATGTTAGCTGGATACTCAAAGAACACTGCAAATCGCAGAAAAAAGAATTGAGAGAGATATGCTTAAAATTTCTGGCCTCAGTTTGAGCACATGGTGTGAATTCAATAATTATAATTTCCATGCATTCTTTCTAAAGAGGGTGAATTCTAAGGACATCATTAGAGATCTGGTGGGACCAGTTTGACTGCATGTTAATCTTAATGCAAATCCTTTTGTGAGGTCTTTGGTGAGATCATTTTTCTCGGTGTAAAGCCTCAGTGATGGCTGGACTCACTTTGCAAGGTGAGTTTTCCTAGTTGACTGATGCATTTTGTTGGGCATGGAACCTGGCCCACCACATCTCCACGAGCATGGGTCCTTAGAAAATGAGTTAGAAACTGAGAGTCAGTAACTTTTAATACATAAATAAAGTGTTTAACACTGATTTTTTTTTACATATTTATTAAACCATAATGAAAACTGGAACCTTTGTGGGTTTCATTCTTTCTAACAGTGATTCTGTTTACTGCAAGTGCATTAGATGGTGTGTGGTGTAAGACATATACTTCAGGCAACACAATTCTTGTTAAAGATCTAGGACATTCATTTAAAGGTGTTTCCTTCCCTTCCAAGGAAAGTCAGATGGGATATAATTCCCTTCTTCCCAGAGTAACTTCACTCAGACATCATATATATATCATTTATATCATTTAATAACAACAAGCACAAGTCCAGTGGACTGAACTTGTTTCTGCAAGTTCATTTTACTTTCCAGTATAAAATGTTCATGAGATATTTTTTCAACTGTTCAAGATTTAATAAATCTTTTTCCTGTAAGATGAAGGACTCTGCTCTTTTTGCTGTGCACTTTGATTGATGTTTTTTTCACTATATGTTTTGATTTTTTTCAGAATGAGGTTGAGAGTACAAAAATATTTGAAAGATGTGGCTACAGATCTTGTTTATTTGTCTTTTTCTTTTTTGTAACTATTATGAAGTTGCTAGAAATCTTTGTGCCAGAGAGAAGCCATTATATCAAGATGAATTTTCTTGCTGTAGAATGTATTTAGTTCAGACAATAAAGCAGTCCAAATAGTGAAGATTTGTTTGGAGGAACCATGTCTGCAGTCTCTTGGAAAGGAGTTTTTCCTCTGAGTTCACAACATTCTCTATCTTTTGATTCAGCAACTATTACAAGAAGGAAGGCAAATGAAAAATGTCTAACTGGGACAGCTCAGTGAAAGATGACAGTGATGCTTTAATTGACATCACTGTCAAAAACCCTCTGAAAACACTTACCTGGTTGTCTAAAACTGGGTCTGAGTGTCCTACTGAATATTTGCTCAAGAACATAACTCCTGGTGCTCTTTTATATCTGTAAAGGAGGGTGAAGAGAGGCAAGCAAAAAATGCTGAGCAGAGTTTTACTATGCTTTTGTGTATATTATGTTGTTTCTAGGAAACCAACCATATTTATGACAAATGAAATTGGTTGGATTCATTTTGTGAGAGTGAATATATCTTACCAACTTGTTGCTGAGTGTTCTAACCACACACATGCTGTCCTATCAAGTTGTCTAGTTAACTGAAAGAATAGTTGTAGCAAAGAATTACACTGAGGTTGCTAATTTCCTAATTTATGAGTACTAGATGAGGAACTGGACAAAATACTACTTTGAGAAGGCAGACTGGGGAGGAGAGAAATCTCCTCCTACTCCATCACCATTTTGTTGCTTCTTAACTTTGAGATGAAATCAAAACACTTTTTCTGGTACTTTCTAAGAGACAGGATGATGTGGGATGCTGCCTTGGCCCCGCCATGCAGGAGGGTTAATCTGATGTACCTACTGTGCTAAATACTCACTTCTAGGTTTAGACACTCTGATTTCTTCAAGACTCATTTGGACCATGCAAAAGGCAAGACAGTTCTCTCCATCATAAAAGCACAGTGAGTTATTTGGAAAAAAGGTTTAGAAATTGTCCCAGTCACCTGTATTTTCCTGAAAGACAGTTAAAGGCTGTTTCACTCTGAGGAGAGTGAATATGATGTTTATCTTCTCATCTGCTTTGATGTCCTAATCTGGACATGTTAAAGGAGAACTTGCATGAATCCTGCTCCAGAACCCTAAAAGTCCTTTTCTGATTCTACTTTTGGTACTTCTGTGGCAGGTTTTGGTATGCTTTTAAAATAAAAGTTTATTTTCTTCCAAACTGGCACTCATAGATTGAAAATCCATCACTTTTCTTTTTTTTTTTTCTTTTCCCCAAATATATCTCCAGAACCTCCTTGTCATTCTATCTGAATTCTTTTTATTTAATTGTCTTTATGCACTTTTTTCTCTCCTACCTTCCTTTGGAGCTACTTGAGATAGCTAGAAACAATGTGCTAGCAATGAGCAAAAGGAGCTCTTGGGATAGTTAAGAACTAAGTAAGAGAAGATATTTTTTTCACAGATTAAGTTTGTTGTTTTTTTTTTTTCCTACATGAAGGTGATTTGTGATTCCTGACCCACAACTGCTCTGTGTGTCCTTAATATGGAAACTACCAGGGAGAGCACAGCCAAATCCAGGAGAGCCCAAGAAATGCTTCAGCCAGCTTGTATTTGCCTCTAGAGGTCTCCCAACTCTTCTTCCTTTTGAAAGCCCAAACGAATTCATTTGTCACCTCTGTCAGCTGCCATCCCATCGTGCCCTGGCCCTGGAAATTATCTGTGTGACATTGGTGTTTTGTGGTTCACAAAGACAATTCTTTCTTGCTGCTACTTAGCATTATTGTACCCTGGCAGCTGACCTCAGTACAGCTCATGCAGAAAGATTTGTTGCTTTTTTGGGGGAAAATACTGGGGAATGCAGACAGTTTGTGTCCCAGTAAAATCTGGCGACTTTAAATGAGCGTTTAATTGGTGTACTCCGTGAGCACATTTCCAAGCAAAGTGTGTGTGCACAACTGAGTGGCATCAAGATGTCTTTGTGGTGCTTGTCAACAGGAAAATGGAATCCCCACAAACGTTTGACAATGCTCTTGCTCCACTGCTTGTAGCATCTCGGGATGTGTCAGCTGGAGCAGCATGTCTGCTGGGTTTCTTCCTTCCTTGGTGGTGATGGCTGGATGGCTGGCCCCAGCTTTTGCAAGTGGAATTCAGGGGTTATTTGGTAGGGGTTGCCCATCCTGCTTCATGTTGTTGTTTTGTTTAGGTGTGACTTCCAAGTGATTTTGTCTGATTTGCATCAGGGAGAAGAGAGATTCACTCCCTGAATCAGTACAGCGTAACACTTTCCTGTTAGCAGGATCCAGCAGCAGACTGAAGCAGAACAGGGTGGCATTTCATACCACCCGTTCCGATGGGAATTCAGACCTATTTTCACCCTCCGTGGGAGAAGAACAGGGCTGCATTCAGAATGCCAGCAGGAGCTCAGCAGGAGCTGCTGCTCTCAGGCACAAGATAAGAGGCAATCAGGTGCTTCCTGCAGGTGCTGTGGAGCTGCTTGGTTTGGATTGCTTCCTCTCACGCCAGCAGGATGCTGCTGGTCCTGTCCTGAGGAAAGGAAGTGGCTCACAGCCAGCAACCTGGCAGCAGCAGCAGCAGCAAATATCTCCCATGCCCCTTGTCCCTGGGAACTCTCACATTTTAAACACCAAATGGTAAAAGGGTAAAAAAATGGCCAGCCTGATTTTAAAAGGGAGAATGAATTTAAAGGGCAGTCAGCTAGGGGAGCAGCCTTCACAGGGTTTTTTTATGAAAAATTGGAGGAAAACAGACCACGGAACATGCAGTGCCTCAAACACATGGTCAGTAATGGTGTTGTACCCCAACTGATGTCTCATATCTAGAGAGAGAGATTTGGTTAACTAATTATTATGTGGGGAGTGAAAAAAATGCTATTTATAAACATCTATCCTGTTTCAGTAGAAAATAATCAGAAATTTGGAGACATTAGGGTTTTTCGTGGGGTACAATGTGCTATAAAGAAAATTCATTCACAACTCACTAGAAAATCTACATAATTCATATGATAAATCTTAAAAATAATATAATATTATTCTTATATGTATATATTGGATGTTTTAAAGAATGACATTTGAAATTTGTTTCAGAACTAGTTTTGTGGCTAGCAATTTCCTAGATTTTTAAAATTTAGTCTAGTGCAAATCAAAAGATTCCCTGGTTTCAAATTTTTTTCAAATTCCCTGGTTTCAAAATCATTGTTAGTTAACTATGTTTTAAAGCAGAGTTTTTTCTTGTTGAATGGATTTGGGTGGGCACTTTTAACTTTTGAATGACCCCTAAAATTTGTACTACTTGTTTTAGCTTAGAGAAAATTTAATTAAGAAAGAAGTGGATTCAAAGCTTTCTGCAATAATGAAAAGAGTAAACTTGCCAAGTAACTGCAACTATAAGGTTACTGTAGTAAGGAATTTTCACTTTTCCATGTTCATTTAGCTTTCAAATTTCAGACCCAGATGGGAAGCAATGAGGACTGTGGCTCTGGCTTTACGTAAGACAGATGCTTCTTTCTGAAAAACTTTATTCAACCATCCAGCAGCAGCTGGATAAAGAAGAGGCCAACAATAAGCTGTGAGAGTGATCAGCTGCCAAACAAGCATGGTCTAAGAAGATGTGAGAAGATCTTTTCAGGCTGAAATATACCAAGAGAAGACCTAAGGGATCATTAAAAAGGAAAGCAGAGGCTGATCACTTAGTTGCTGCAGGTAAGAATTCCGATGTCATGGGGTTTACAATGAGTAATGATGATTTGGGGATTCATATCAAGGTTTTTCTGGTGGTAAGGAGGGTGAAGGAGAGGAATAGATTATCTCTAAGGTGTCATATCTTTCTCACAGGGAGATCAGAAGAGGACCCCATAGAGTCCAAAACAGTTTGTATATTCTGGTCTCCTATGACTGGGTAAGTCCTTGCTGTGCCCCAGTCGTCCCAGACCAAATAATCATCTCCTTCCCATTCTGAATCACCTCCTTCCCATTCCCTGCCCTGTTTTCCAGGCAGAGTAAAACAAGGTGTAGGCCACAAAACCTGTAAATAAACATTTCTTGCAGCACATCCCTGATTCAGCTGATGTGGGAGGTGCAGTGGTGAACTTCCATCAGAGAGTGCAGCTGCCATCACGGATTAGGCAGAGAGGTAAACTGATTCTTTTCAGTCCTATTTTTTGGTGATCTGCTGCAGCAAATATTCAGAGAGAGTTCTGAGCTGACACCCAAACTGGTTGATCACCATCATGCTCCTTCATACAGAAGAAGAGTGGAAAACACATCCTAGCACAATATTGGTACCCCACGTTGTAGCTGCGTGGAGGTGAAAAGGTCTTGTCAGTTGTAGAATTACATACCTAATAGCACAGGTATGCCAAACATTATGTGAAGCTTTGACAGCCCTGGGAATGATGTGACAGGGACAGAAAGAAGGTGCTCAAGTGCTTGCCTGAGTAAGGAGACACTTGTCGAAACAACATTTCAGATTCTCCTGTTAGAACTTTGCCTCTTGAGTGAGAAGTGAATTAACTTTTACGGTTCCACTGGAGATGGGAAGATAAGCCTTGAGCTGCTTAGCCTTTTTTTCTCTTACTGCCTTCCTTACCCTTGATAAACCTGCCCACCAGCCCTAGAGGGATGAATATGTGAAGTATTCAGATACTTCATCAATGGCATCTGTCTCCTAGTGCCCTTGGAAATGTCTCCAAGGACTTTTTCATTGTCCTCCTTACTTCAGGAGTTGACTCCAAGCATAGCAAGTTCTTGGGAATCTAAATTGAAAAATATGGGCCAAAGCTGTAAAATTCCATCTTCAGAGCTGGTGTCAGTACCTGCTCTTGAAAATAACCATGTCATAGGTAAAAAAAAAAAAAATAAAAATGGCACCAAAGAAACACTCAGAATAATATTCTCATTTCCTAGCTATCCTTTTAAAACCAGCCCTGAGTATTATTCATTGCATGTTAGACACAAGGAAAAAAAATCATCTGCCAGCACAATTCAGAAAAGCTGATGACTTTAAAGACTTCCAACACAGAGCTGCCACTGAAAAAATCTTGCTGTGACTCAGCTCTGCTTTGCGTAAGAGCAGGTCATTTTGCTACTTACTGTTGATTACTGCATTTAAACCCCTCTGAGATCTTCCAAAGGCCTGAGAACTGTTAGGAAATGCGTGTTAAACTGGGGATCTGTTAACAGAAAAAGTGATTTTCAAGGACTGGTTGATAAAAATTTAAAATATAATTAAAGATGTGCAGGCCTGTGTACATAATGAATGGCTTGTATTCTTTTCTTATTCAGCTGTAAAGCACAGCAGCATTCAAGTTCAGGGTAAAACCAGGTGAAAATATTTTATTCAGTTAAGACTATAAAAGCTTTACCTACTTCTGTATACAAAACAGGAGAGTTTACCTGCTTTTGTGCTCAGTATTAGACCAAAGAGTAAAGCAAGAATGTTAAGAGAATAAAGTCATTGTCTTGGGTTATGGAAGCAAAAATGTGTGTTCTATTTTCATCTGCTGAAAGCAGTTGGGGAAATGTTTTGTCTTTATCTCTTGTTACTCTGGGGGAGGGGGGCAGACCCTTTCTGATAATGGCTCAGCTGATAAAACCGGGTGGGGCACTGTTCCTTATCTCTTTCACCTCCCATCCTCCCTCCAGGGATATCTTCTGCTAATGGGCCATTGAGGCTCAGCAATGACAGGACACATTTACATCATCCCAGTGTGAGATGCTGCACCCAGTGCTGGGGGCTCCAGGGTCCCTGCCCAGATAAAAACTGGGACTCAGAACACCAGGGATCCTGTTTTCCACGGGATTCCAGAGGAGGATC
>VYXD01013435.1:227103-271724 GCA_013397195.1 Hylia prasina | reverse complement strand
TTCATTGTCCTCCTTACTTCAGGAGTTGACTCCAAGCATAGCAAGTTCTTGGGAATCTAAATTGAAAAATATGGGCCAAAGCTGTAAAATTCCATCTTCAGAGCTGGTGTCAGTACCTGCTCTTGAAAATAACCATGTCATAGGTAAAAAAAAAAAAAATAAAAATGGCACCAAAGAAACACTCAGAATAATATTCTCATTTCCTAGCTATCCTTTTAAAACCAGCCCTGAGTATTATTCATTGCATGTTAGACACAAGGAAAAAAAATCATCTGCCAGCACAATTCAGAAAAGCTGATGACTTTAAAGACTTCCAACACAGAGCTGCCACTGAAAAAATCTTGCTGTGACTCAGCTCTGCTTTGCGTAAGAGCAGGTCATTTTGCTACTTACTGTTGATTACTGCATTTAAACCCCTCTGAGATCTTCCAAAGGCCTGAGAACTGTTAGGAAATGCGTGTTAAACTGGGGATCTGTTAACAGAAAAAGTGATTTTCAAGGACTGGTTGATAAAAATTTAAAATATAATTAAAGATGTGCAGGCCTGTGTACATAATGAATGGCTTGTATTCTTTTCTTATTCAGCTGTAAAGCACAGCAGCATTCAAGTTCAGGGTAAAACCAGGTGAAAATATTTTATTCAGTTAAGACTATAAAAGCTTTACCTACTTCTGTATACAAAACAGGAGAGTTTACCTGCTTTTGTGCTCAGTATTAGACCAAAGAGTAAAGCAAGAATGTTAAGAGAATAAAGTCATTGTCTTGGGTTATGGAAGCAAAAATGTGTGTTCTATTTTCATCTGCTGAAAGCAGTTGGGGAAATGTTTTGTCTTTATCTCTTGTTACTCTGGGGGAGGGGGGCAGACCCTTTCTGATAATGGCTCAGCTGATAAAACCGGGTGGGGCACTGTTCCTTATCTCTTTCACCACCCATCCTCCCTCCAGGGATATCTTCTGCTAATGGGCCATTGAGGCTCAGCAATGACAGGACACATTTACATCATCCCAGTGTGAGATGCTGCACCCAGTGCTGGGGGCTCCAGGGTCCCTGCCCAGATAAAAACTGAGACTCAGAACACCAGGGATCCTGTTTTCCACTGGATTCCAGAGGAGGATCAGACTCATCTCACCATCACTGGATCATCTCTTCAACAGGATCATCTCTACTCCAACAGATCATCTGTTTCTCCAGGACTGCTTCCAAACACCCTGACTGACCAACAGGGTGTCAGGTCATGTCCCTGACTCTGTCAGGGTTTTCTGGGTTTTTTTGTTTGTTTGTTGTTTACTTGTCTTTTTGTATTATTACATTTGTATTTTTTTTTAGTATTCCCAGTAAAAGAACTGTCATTCCTATTCCCAAATCTTTGCTCGAAAGCCCTTAATTGCAAAATTAAACTAGTTTGGAGGGAAGGGGGTTTACATTCTCTATTCCAAGGAAACTCCAGCTTTCCCTAGCAGATACCTGTCTTCTAAACCAAGACAGTCATACAGAGGCTCCAGAAAAAAACTATTTGTTCCAAATCAGCTCGTGCACATGTATCTAACCATAAATATTGTATAGAGACTATTCCATACTATATATATTTAATAAATGAGTGTGTGTGAATAATTCCATACTAGAGAGAATAATGCAGCTGGGTGCAAACTGGGCAGGTGGGGGACAGGAAGTTTAATACCAGTCAGTAGTGTGTCCTTGCAAGCAATGAACACAACCAGCAGCTCAAGGAATGGGCTCAATGCTGGAAGGCACTTCCAAGGCTACACTGGGAGTGTGTCCAGACCTGTCTCTTGCAAGGTGGGACTTAAGGGATGACAATTTCCAGACTCCAGCAGAAAACATCTGCGGTGATCTGGAGCGCTGAGGGAATTGGTTTTGCTCAGCCTGGAGAAGAAGAGACTTCAGAGGGACCTGATATTTGTCTCCAACTATCTAAAAGTGTGTTACAAACAAGATGAAACTCGACTTTCCTCCAATTGGCACATCCGTTAGTCACGATCCTGCAAAACCAGATCTAAAGTAGAAATTGCACTCCTGTGAACAATTCTGTTGTAATCATCTACTCTGTTTTTAAAGTTTTCTTATGATAGAGAGTCTACTATCTGCCCAGAAAATCTATTGCAGTGCTTCCTACAGGAGTGAAAAAAAAAATACTCAAAATAACTGTACATTGTGAGTGGACTAAATCAGCTTCTTGAAATACTTGCAGCCTTTAAATTGCAGTGCTGTGACAATGCCTATCAACCAGAGGCTAAAACTGAATACACTGTATTTCTTCTAGCTGAGTTGAAGGAAATGGAAATACTTAGGCATTTAAATAACAGAACTGCATTATCTGAAGCAGGAGTTAGCAGCCTATTCCTTGTATTTTAAATCCCTTTGTCAGTCCCAGTGTTAAAGCTTTACAATATTGATGATTAAAATAGATATGGCTGAAGAACATATGAAATTATTTCATTCCTTCAAGTAGTTCTCCATCTCCATTTTTTCAACAGAGATCAGATAGATGATTGGGGTTTTTTCTTCCTAATAAATCCATCTCTGGCACTCCCAGGATTTAGAGTATTATCCTGGTCTATGGCTTGATCCACTCAAGCACCCTGAGTGCCATGCAAGAGTTTAAGCTCACCCTTCACAGGTGCATTGTTCTCTTTTCATACAGGGTAATCACGAAGTGCTGGCAGAGCACTAACAAGATTGATTAGATTTGATACCTCTAAAACTGAATCTTACCTTTGCCTGTTGCTAAAATATTTTTTCTAAGGCTGCTGCATAGCTAGATTTTACATTCCTTGGAATTGTTTTCATGAACAAGAACACATTCAACCTAACTTTCAGAAGTGTACGAAGACTAAATGCAAATAAATATCACAGTCCTTGAAGTGGCAACAAAGCAGAGGTATTCTGCAAACAGTGAAAAATGCCCTTCCCAGGGTAGTATTTCTAAACTTCAGAGGGAAAACTTAAAAACAGGGTTTGGTTTATAGACAGAATCCTCTCTGCTTAGTTTACACCCAGGACATGGTGTGAGAGAAAAACTAACCTGTGTTGGCCTCAGAGGCTTTCTGGCCATTGGATTGTAACCTATTATGTTCCACAAAAGGTAGATAAGGTGCTTAATGAGAATATGGCTGTGGTGCATGTCTTTCCTCGTGCCTCCTAAATTCCCTTCAGGGTATCTCTATGAGTGTGGGTCTGTAAGAGCTGCAGAGGCTCATATGTGGTGAGGGCTCATCTCCCTTTGTGGCAGAATTGTGCTCTAGAGCAGCTGCAGGAAATGTGTGCATTTGCATGGAGAGACAGAGAACAGTTTGCAGGAGAGCTGTGAAGGTAGTGTTTCTGTTTTCTGTCTCAGCACAGCCAAGCTGAGGATAAAATTGGGAATTACAATGACTATTTTGCGTGTTACTGAAGTTAATTCAACATGGATTTCATTTCTCATAAGTTCCATGGCTCAGACCTGTCAAGTCTGTGTACTTACACATCTAAGTATGTAAGGCATTTTCCAAAATATTTGATTTGGCAGTGATTGTCCAAGTCAAAGCATCACAGATAGGACTCCTCTCCATGGGATTTTAAGTGCTTGTTTCTAACAGGCATCCTAGAAGATTAGTGTAGTTTCTCTTACAATTTATGAAAGGACTGTGGTGGGTTGCCCCTGTTTGGACACCAGCTGCACACCAGAGGTGTGCTATCACTCACCTCTTCAGCTGGACAGAGGAGAGACAACACAACAAAAGGCTCATGGGTTGAGTTAAGGGCAGGGAGAGATCACCCAGCACTTAAGGTCACAGGCAAAACAGACTCGACTTGGGGAAATAAGTTTAATTTATTACCAATCAAATCAGAGTAGCTTAATGAGAAGTAAAACCAAAAATTGAAAATGCCTTTTCCTACCCCTCTGCCCTCCCCAGGCTTTACTTTACTCCTGGTTCTCTACCTCCTCCTCTCAGCAGGGCAGGGGATGAGGAATGGAGGCTGGAGTCAATCCACAACATCATTCCTGATGCTGCTCCCTCCTCTCAATCTTCCCCTGCTCCAACACGGGTCCTTCCCAGGGGCTCCAGTGCTTCAGGAACAGACTGCTCCACCTCCAGTCCCTTCCACAGAGTCACAAGTCCTGCCAACAAATCTCCTCCAGCATGGAGTCCCACCTCCACCCTTCGCAGGTCCCGCCAGGACCCTGCTCCAGCATGGGCTCCCCACGGGTCACAACCTCCTCTGGACATTCCTTGCTCCATGGTGGGTCCTCCACTGGCTGCAGGTGGGTATCTGCTCCACCTGCTGCTTCTCCTTCCATATGTCCTTCAGCCATTTCACCTGTTCTTCAGCCCTCCATGGGCTGGGCTCTGCTTCACCATGACCTTGACCACTGACTGCAGGGGAATCTCTGCTCTGGTGCTTCCCTCTCCTTCTTCACTATAAATTTATAAACATTGGAGCAATGGTCTGACCCACTTCAGACTTAATTTCCAATGAAATAAGTTGCCCATAAGGGCCTGCTGACAAGATCTTGATTAATGTTAAGCAGGGCTCCCTCTGAGTGACTGGGATGTATGCAGTCAGTGTTCTTGGCATGGGGTTTGTTGGTCTGTGGAGCCCCTTTCACAACAGGCTCATTTAGGTTTATTGTCTTTTTTCCAGAGCTGATTTAAGATCTTGTGCTGTTTCTAACTTTGGTGCATACATTTGCTCTCTTCTCAGCTTTGTATCAAGCTTTTTTTTTTTCCTTATTCACATCTAAGAATCTTCAGCCTGAACTGCAGACTGAAAGGCTTAACCTTAAAGATTTTTATTTCAGCTTTGTGGTAATTCCATAAGGAAGAAGCAGTGCTTGAGCTGTAGCAGGATGCTGAAGGCAGCTGAAGAATTGCACAACAAGGCCCAGAGTCACATTTTTACAGACACTGGCTTCTCACTAAAATGCTTAGGTCTATCTATAGAGATACAACTGCTCTGGGAGGAAATGTCCCCTTCTCCAGTCAAAAAGAATTCTCTTTTGTGCATTATAGGGATTTGTACCTGATGTTAAGCAGTTAAAAACCTACCTGGTGGTGATGTGTGGTTGTCACCAGTAGCACAAGGCACACAGTCTGACCCACTGATGCTTGTGATACTAAAGGAGATATTCAGAGCACATACTTTGTGATCAGAGGCCTTTTCATGGCCCTAGCTCTATCCAGGTACTTTCAGCCACCTTCATCTTATTTATTATCATTTCATTTCACGTCACCCTTCCTTTTCCCCTTTTCCCTACTTCTGAGCCTTTCTCCATGCTACTGTTCTCTAATGAGCTCTCGGCCATTAGAGCTTCCATTCTGTCTTTCAAAATACTGTCATCAAACCCCTTTTATCACTTATTTTTTTTATGTTCAGGACATGCTACTACCTCAAGTAAATAGAAAAAAATAGCATAATCAAGAAAATACTAAGAAAAACATCCTCTATACAAATCTGTAGATGTCACCATATTTTCTTTTTCTTCGGAAATTTTACTTCCAGCTGGTGTTCTGCCTTCATTATCTCCATCACAGGGCGCTCAGAGAGGCCTGTCTTTGCTGTGCCAGTGAGACATCTGGTATATCTGAACCTCAAACTTAGAAAGTGTTTGGCCCTCAGTCAACTTTGGGATTTATGGTGTCTTAGATATTTGGTCAGTAATTAAGTGCTTTGCAAGATCAGCAATGTATAAACAACAACTAAAGCCTCTGTCCTTGGCCTAGCAATCAAGAATCACTTTGTAAGTGTGTTTTACACGGGATGAGGATGTGAAAACTGTTAATGTCTGAGCCAATCAAGGGGACAGCAAAGGATGCTTCTAGCATGTTGAGGTTTTCTGTGCTGGTAATGGTGAGCTGCAGCCACAGTCAGAGGAAGTGAATTGAAACAGAAAAGTGTGAAGACGCCCGAGCATATTTTGTGTAACTTCTCTGCTTAGTCCCCTAAAAGAAGAACATTCAGTTTCTCGATTCGTTAGCCCATTTCTCCACCTTTTATAGTATTTAAATTATTTATTAAATTACTACTTAATTAGTCAATTTCAGCCAAAGCTGACAGTGGATGGGATGTTCCAAAATGTCCAATTCTAAAAACTATGATGAGGACCAGTCACTGGATAGACAAGCAAGATCCAACTGCATCATATACCACAAACAAAAATTATTTAGTTCTGTCAAATATAAATCCTTAGGAGGAGCAGGAGACCATTAGTAGCTCTAGCTTTGAACTAGTCCCAACTATGTTGCCACTTACTCATCTCAGTAGGTGTGGAGCATTTGATGCATCCCAGGCACCCTGGGAGGCATGACACAGAAAAGCTGCAGTGATATTGCATGTGGGTGGAGAGGCACAGGAGGTGCAGGACATGGAATCAGTGGGAGCTGGGATCTGTTGCCGCCACTGCCTGTAGACAACAGGTGGTATAATTTTGATACCTCAACCCTGGCACACTGAAAGAGAAACTGAAAGAGAAATTCTTTGCGGGAGAAATACCCTGAAGGAGAAATCCTTTAAAGGAGAAATACAGTAAGCATAATGCTTAAATTTCATTGTTGTTACTACTGTTTTTTACTGGGGTTAAGCGTCCTTATCTGTAGTTTTCCTAATACCTTTGATACAAATGCCTTTGAGAATTAGATCTGGGAGTCAATCATTTAGTGGCACTGAATTCTGCCTCTCTGGATCTTAATGTAGAATCAAATGCTATTCAGCTATATGAGTTAAGCAAGGCTTTAAATGTTTTCATGATATCAACTATTCAAAGTTTGTAATAAACATATCACAAGATGTTCCCTTCTGGGCAGTTGGAAACCTATGGAGTAGGATACACTTTAAAAGGATTGCAAAGCCTTCCCATCAAGCCATATTTATTAAAAAATAGACAGAGCAGATCAGAAAGGGATTTGATAACTTGCAGAACAGCTTTTGCAATATAAGTTTATCTAATCTGTCACAAGTTTATATAACCCTCGCTTTCCTGCAGCGGACATGATACATGAAGTAATTCAGTTTTGCAATTGTTTTCAGATTTCATTAAAGTTAAAAAAAAAAGAAAAATAAAAATCTGTTAGTGGTTGAGAGTTCTGCTTTCACACAACTCAGTGAAATTCTACCCTCTAATTACTTTTAAACCAGTAGTTTGTGCATTTTGCCCCACAATTAAAATGTTGGATGATGGGAATCTCACTTTGTTTATACCTTGGACTAAAGCTACTTCACAGATTTCAGGTAAGTGAGATCATGCAGTCTTGTTCAACAGGTTTAGTCTCCCGGGATACAGGAAGTATTGTTATGATGTACTTTTATGAAAATTAGCATAATAGATTATGCATAAGGGCCTTTTACTGTCAGATGGACAGTTTGGGAGTTCAACTCCGGATAAATCTTGTATATAAATTGCTTATCCGGTGGTCCCACACTATGTAAAAGCTACACTCTCTTTTGTTTTTTCCTGTAAACTCTACTCCATGTCCCCAAATGCTAGGTGTCATTCTCTCTCAAGCTCCCCTAATTTGATTAACACCATGCCTTCAACTCAGAATAATTTGTGCTTTGCTCAAAAAGTGTTTTTTCTATCATATGATATGTAATATTTTTAAACATGGAAAAGCATTCTCCTTTTGCCAACAATATTATCTAGTCTAATACAAAATGAAGTTTACAAAGGTTGCTTTAGAAGGGTTCTCTAAACAATGTAATAATTATCATTAATTTTCCTTTCAAAATTAGATATTCTGAAAGCCATTTTCACCATGTGTTTATAAAACTTAAAATGACTAGACAATTAATAATGTTTTATTTAGTACTTCTGCTTTTATAAGTGAATCATTTTGTAAACACAATGACTTGAGAAAAAAAGCCCTTACAGCCCCTTACTCCCACTAGTATCTCTAATCATAAACCCTGAGAATCTGACTTATCCTACACATCAATCCACACGTTGCCACTTATCCAGTGTACTAATTAGGATGTGCTTTTCCAAGCCAGCAAACTCGTCTGCAGGTTCCAGTATGGATTTCCACGCACAGCACAGGCCAGAGAGCAGCTCACCACCTTGGGAAGGAACACTGCACTAATCACTTTTTGCTTTTAGAACAGCTTTGTCAGGTATTTGCCTTCAATTAACTTTGACATGTCTGACAACATTACCTTGGCAGTTTTAAAATCTCAGATTAAAGTGCTAGTTGAATACCGATGCCACTCCTCACATAAAGGCTTTCCCACTCCATTTAGAGAGAAACCACCAAAATATTTACGTTTATGTTCAATTTATCTTCTGTTCATTTCATTTTGTTAGGAATGACATGATGGCATCATGCTGTGTGATCAGTTTGATGAAGGAAAGAGCAGGTGAGCCAACAAAAAGGCGTGTAAATCAAATGCCTTTTTTTCTTATGTTACATTAATTTTAAATAAACGTTTTCAGCTCCCATTTGTCACAGGCTGTTATGGTGCCCCAGTTCTCTCCTTTCCCTGTTGTGTGAGCATCCTGCTGCCAGCTGACCCTGCTAACTGTGCAGGTTTGGTGGCAGTTACCAGGACCTTGTGCAGGTCCCGTTTCTAGAGAACCTGGTCACATTTTATCAATAGATTTTGTCATTGAAAGGAGTGGGATTGTGTTGCAAGACACCCTAATGTTCACTTGCATTCTTCCATTTTTCAATATTCAACTATTTGCTTTTGGATTTCAGGGTCAGATCGCCAAAGAGCTGCAAATCTGAACAGCCTCATCAAATATAATGGAGAAAAAGATCGATTTCTCAAGCTTCTGTTTAAATTACAAAGAAGACAATTTTTCAGGGCTGCTGCCCTCTGCTTATTCCCTTGACAAACTTCAGTCAATGAAAGGACACATCATGCTCCCTAATGCAAAAAATTACATTGATCAAAAAGGAGCAAATTAAAATTAGATAAATTAAAAAGAATATCAACCATAAACTGGTGCAAACAGGGATTTGCTTCTTTTTGCTACCATGTCTTCGGATAAGAATTGTGTTGGATATTCCTTGCAGTGGTGAGGCAGTGGAACAAGTTGCCCCAAAACGTTGTGGATGCCCCATTCCTGGAGATGTTCAAGTCCAGTCTGGATGGGGCTTTGAGGAACCTGGTGTAGTTATAGGGGTCCCTGCTCATGTCTTAGAAATAAATGTTCTTTAAGGTCCCTTCCAACCCAAATCACTCTACAGTTCTAGGATTCTCTGATACATTATCTGAAATATAATATTATGCAATATTCTCTGCATGGTATTCCTCTGCTGAGGTACAGCTGTATCTAGACTGCATTTTTCTTCCTGCCTGTTCTCTTTGCAGTCTTTTAAACTACTCATTTGATGACATGCAAATGCCTGAACGTTTATTGCAGAGGAGGAAATATTTTGTTTCAGGGGTCAGGGGATTTTCTTATTTCATTTTGTTGATTCACAAGTTGGTGTATGCATTAACTAAGAACATTTTATTACCAGTTTGTTCCTTACCTGTTTGTTTATTAATTTTCAATTGATTTTGTATCTCAGAGGTATTTGCTTTGTTTTTATATAAAAGATACAGTGGAGCAATTTTCACATTATATCAATTTTCTCTGGTCTATCTTTGGAAAAATCAATAAAATGAGGTGAAAATAAAGGCTGTGACTCACTGGCTGATATACACAGAAAAATGGCACTTTGCAATGTGTCACCCTGGTTTTGAGGATTTTTCTGGGCCTTCTGTTTTGTCTTTCATACTGGAGTCAGAATTTTTACTTCCCCACACTTTTACTATAAACAAGAGCTTTGTTTTCCTGACTGTCCTTTGTTGTTTACATATTTTTAGGTAGGAGGAGAAAGTTAATTGACAGTTGTCTTGAGCAATGTGGTTTGGGAGGTGGGATTTCATCCTCCAATCCACAGGCACCTTTGGAAATGCATAAAATTGAGTTTTATAAATAAACTCGAGCTTTTTCCTGCTTTGCTCATCACCGTGTCCTCATGAAGTTCTTTTGTGTCATGTTGTGGCAGCAATGCATTTTTTAAAGACAACTATGTGAAGATTCCACGCGGTTTGGTTCAGATTTGCTCTCTCAACAGATCTAAAACCTGTGGTGACCTGACATTGTCACAGGGAAATTCCATGCCAGCCAGAGGCCCACAGTAGTACTGGAGCAGGATGCCACGGTGTCTCTTTTTCAGCTTCAGTCTGCATTTCCACAGGAGGAGTTTTCAGATGCTGCAAGCTGACCCTGATATCCAGGAGCTGAAAGCCTCTTTATGCTCTAGAAGCTCAGAGTTTCCTCTGGCAGGTTTCTGTCCTGCTGCTGGGGGGAGGTTGGGCCTGGAGGGGAGCAGAGTGGAATGATGGTGTCTGCCTGCATCATCAATCCACCCACAGTGCTGTTGGAGCAATGTCTGCTCATTCCAAAAGTCACAGGCATACTCGGGGTGGTTTTAATACAGGTGAATCTGCTGCTTGTCTTTCGGTGGGGTGATGAGTAATTGGATTTTCTTTTCCTCCATCAGATAAAATGAAATGCATATTTTATGGCAAGGCTGTGGGATCCTTTCAAAATTGGTATTTTTCATCACAGTTCATTTTGATCCTAACAGGAGCACGTTGCTCCTAATAAAACACTGACATTTTTATTTGCCAGAGTATTTGCAATCTTCAAAAAGACACATTCATTGGCTCTTGGCCACTCTTTAGCACAGCACTAGTTGCCCTTAGATTGCTATTATGTATGGCATTGTTATTATTATCTGCCATGATTATTGCTGCTCAGACATGGGACTCACTACAGATGAGCTGTTTTAAGGTCTGTCTGCTACAGACTAATGTAAGGTCTCTGACTTCAAATATTCTGCAGTAATCAGATGCTTTAACCAAAGTTTTTGTTTTACCTTTCAAAGAACATAATGCTCCAAATATTAATGAACCATGGATATTTTGACTTCTGCTTTGATGTCCTCAAAAATATTCTCCTTTCTGTTTCTTGATCTTGTTTTGGGCCTCAGAATGACTTTCCTCTTCATTACTCCCTGTGGAGGGAGAACTATTTCTTGTCCCACAGGCTCTTCCACTCATCAGGTATTCACAGTGGATTTGTATCTCTTCTCCTTGATCCAACAATTAGACTTCCTGTAATTTCTCAAATCTTGCTTTAACGAAGTTGATTGCCAATCAAGAATGCAAGTATAGACTGATTAGACACATGGAGATCAGACCCACAAATACAAGTGTGCTCAGACTACACTTGGATAATCAAGATATTCTGTGAAAAATCAAGTAGATCTTAGAGCAGCAGTGGCAATTTCTGTGAGAAACATTACATGAGCTGTTAAAAATGCTGCCAAACAGGGTCAGAAATAATAGCAGCTGCCCTATGCTGCTCCATCCTGCTCCCATAATTTTTAAAAGAGATTGTTACCATTTAGGAAATAGAGCAAGAAACAAAATTTAGGCATAGCAAGATACCACAACAAAGGCTTTCTATATTGAATTAGATTCAGCATTAGATTAGATTAGATTCTTTGACTCTGGATGCATTTGTGCCTGTTTTACTGTCTATAACAGAAGTCAGAGGTCAGGTTGGGATGGATTTTGTTCACATTTTTCCCTAGAGTTCCAAAACCATTTTAAATATTGAATTCCATAGCAAAGGACAAGATGCCCACATAATTCACTTCTCGAGCACTTTATTCTCAAACTACAGACCAGCTTTCAAAAGGAACAGGCATGCAGTTGCACATGTGAAATTATATATATTTATAAATTTATTATGTGCATGTATATCCTGCAAATGCAGGCTGTATTAAAAAATACAGCATTTATTGCTATGCTATCCCACTTTTTATTCTAGGACATCTGGCATCTTCCACAGAAAAGCTATGAATTTTTTTTAAAATGTCAACTTAAAAAATGTCGATGACAGAGTACCTGTGTGTTGCCACCACTATAATTTGCAAAATTAAAAGGAACTGGGTGAAAATAAATGTTAGGTCACTGAAATTATTAGGGTGAGGCACATTGCAGTAGCCCCTCCAAACTACAATTGCCAGCCTCACAATTGCCTCCCTTGGAATTGTGAACAACTTCTGCAGAAGGAAATGGTCATGGCAAAAATGCAGCCTCTAGTTCTGAGCCATGGCACAGTAAATTAATTCAAATTGGCACAGGGAAAGAAGTTGTTATAAAGTGGGAGGCCTGAACTTCTTGTTTTTAAAGCAAGACACTGCATTTTTGTCTTTGGCTATGGAACCAAAAATGTGTATTCTATTTTCATCTGCTGAAAGCAGTTGGGGAAATGTTTTTTTTTTCTTTATCTCTTGTTACTCTGGGGGGAGGGGGGCAGATGCTTTCTGATAATGGCTCAGCTGATAAAACCGGGTGGGGCACTGTTCCTTATCTCTTTCACCTCCCACCCTCCCTCCAGGGATATCTTCTGCTCATGGGCCATTGAGGCTCAGCAATGACAGGACACATTTACATCATCCCAGTGTGAGATGCTGCACCCAGTGCTGGGGGCTCCAGGGCCCCTGCCCAGATAAAAACTGGGACTCAGAACACCAGGGATCCTGTTTTCCACGGGATTCCAGAGGAGGATCAGACCCATCTCAGCATCACTGGACCCTTCTTCAACAGGATCATCTCTGCTCCAACAGAACCAACGGGATCATCTCTGCTCCAACAGAACCACATCTGTCTCTCCAGGACTGCTCCCAAACACCCTGACTGACCAACAGGGTGTCAGGTCGTGTCCCTGACTCTGTCGGGGTTTTCTGGGCTTTTAGTTTGTTTGTTGTTTACTTGTCTTTTTGTACTATTAAATTTGTATTTTTAATATTCCCAGTAAAAGAACTGTTATTCCTATTCCCAAATCTTTGCCTGAAAGCCCATAATTGCAAAATTATAATTCCAAAGCCGGGGGGGGGGAGGTTACATTCTCCATTCCAAGGAAACTCCAGCTTTCCCTAGCAGATACCTGTCTTCTAAAGCAAGACAATTTTATACCCATAGCTGCCTCAGCAATATCCTAATGGTAGGTGCCTAAGTGTCAAGGGAAGGCATAGAAAACAACAAAAAAGCAGGGAGTGGAAGATTATGCTTTCCTGTGCTGAATCTTTTATAGTCATCTGTGTTGAAAGAAATAATCTAGAGATTCATGGAGGATTGGAACAGGAACGTAATGAAAATACTAATACATTCTGGAAACTACTGAACTGCACATTTCTGAATGGTCTTTTTATTGCCTGCCTATTTTCCTTCCTGTCTCAAGCTTCTATACTGCAATAAGTCTCTATGCTAATTTAGAGACTCAGGAATACTGAGATGTCTTTGAATCAAAGAGGATAGTTGGATATTATACAAAAGAATTACTCTTTTGTATAATAAGGGAATATGTCATGTTGATGATTTTGATAGCTAGCAGGTATTCCAGTCTCATACTTCTGTGACAGGGAAAAAAAAGCAAGTTAACTGCAGGTTCCCATTGTAATTGGAGCGTGTCTGTGAGTTAGTCCATAAGGCAACCCTAAGCCCATTNTCTTCATGGTGGCTGGCTTGGGGCTGTGTTTTGGGTTTGTGCTGGACATATGATGATAAAACAGAGGTGGTTTTGTTATTGCTGAGCCGAGTTGATACAGAGCCAAGGCCTTCCCTGCTTTTTGTTCTGCCCTGCTGGTCAGGGGACCAGGAATGGACAGGGGCTGGGAGAAGGCACAGCCAGGACAGGTGACCCCATCTTGCCACAACACATGAAAGAACTTCATGAGGACACGGTGATGAGCAAAGCAGAAAAAGCCCGAGTTTATTTACAAAACTCAATTTTATACATTTTTAAAGGTGCCTGTGGCTTGGAGGATGAAATACAACCTCCCAAACCACATTGGCCAAGACAACTGCCAGTCCACTTTCTCCTCCTACCTAACAATATGTAACCAACAAAGGACAGTTAGGAAAACAAAGCTGTTGTTTATAGTAAAAGTGTGGGGAAGTAAAAATTCTGACTCCAATCTGAAAGACAAATCAGAAGGCCAAAAAAATCCTCAAAACCAGGGTGACCCCATCTGACCAAAGGGATACTCCAGACCACACAGCATCATGCTCAGCACACACACTGAGGGAAGAAGGAGGAACTGGGGCATATTTGGAGTGGTGGTTTGTCATCACAAGTCACTGTTATGTGATGGGGCCCTGCTCTCCTGGGGGTGGCTGAACACCTGCCTGCCCATGGGAAGAACTGGATCAATTCCTTATTTCTCTTTGCTTCTGTGCGTGTGGCTTTTTATTTCCCTATTAAACTGTTTTTATCTCAACCTACATGTTTTATTTTAATTCTGCTCCCAGTGCCATCAAGTTGGTTGAGGAGAGGAGGGTTGAGTGAGCTGCTGTGTGGTGCTTAATTTTCAGCTGGGCTTAAACTGTGACATATTTCCAGAGATACTGTAGAAAACTTTATTGCAAGGGCTTAATTCAGCTTTAGCAGTTTCACTGATCCCACCATCTGCATTGTCATCTATTTCACCTCTACCTAAATTAAAGAAGATCTTGAGCATGATCATCATCTATGCATGAGGTTTGTAGCATCCTACAAAAAGGACAAACTCTTAAGACTTTTGGTGCCAGCTTCAGCATCTGAAAGCTCTATGTCTTCTTCTGAGCTGAAAGCTCCTTTCCAAGTGTCACTGGTGTCCTTGTCACTGTAGCATCTCTTTTCAGGGAGCTTAGTTTGGGATTTCCCATCCATCTATTTTGACACATGATATTATACAACCATATCTATGCGTTTTGTAATAAATGAAGGGATTAGTAAACATCTAGGAGCATGTAAAGAGTGTTTCCGTTCCATAGTATTTAACACCTCACTACATTTTATTAGCAGAATTTACTTAATATTAGTTCCATTGTCTTTTAGAGATGGTTAACCTTCAAAACACAGAATTTTTATTGATCATATTGCTTGCAGCTCATTGGTTGCTTTATTTCAGTTAGGGCCTTCATATCCAGTGTATAGAATTTGATTGAACATATAGAAGATAAGTCTGAAAAGAACCACCTATATGTGGTTCTTAGTTTAAAGTCCTCTATGACTTCAGTAATTGGTTGACCTTCTCTATCCACTTGTGAGGCAAGAAGTTACATTTCTAAGTAAAGATTTGTTTATCAAGGATGAAGCTGAGATTGAGCTCACTGGAAAAGAATAAAACACTTTTGTTTTCTCCTCATCTTCCATGTTTATGGCTGACTGCCTACAGCTGGAAGAAAATGATTTTTTCCTTTTGAGCTTTCATTAGATTTGGCAACCAAAGTCATTTTACAGATTTACCATAAAAATTGCTGCTATTTGTCAAAGAAGCTGACAACCATCTCTTAATGATACTGATAAGGCTGCTAAGAGTCACAACCACCAAGTGATAATCAGGTTCTAGGAAATTACTGGGAAAATACAAAAGCATGAAAACCTTTTTCTTTCACACAGGAAGTCATGGATCAAAGCAAGAAAAGTACCTGCTCCATTCAAATGTATGCACAGAAAATGAATGGCTTTTAATTTTTATTTCTTCTTTCTTCTTTTTTTTTTTTTTTTTAATTTAAAATGAATGGCTTTTAAACTTTATTTCTTCTTTTTTCCTTTTTTTTTTTTTAATTTAAATCAGGTAATTTAATGGGTTGTCAGCTGTAAAAGTGGCAGAAAAGTAAAGAGAATGCTTTGACAAGTAGTGTGGTTGAAAGACTCCAGTCAATTTATTGTATCCTACACGTCAGAGACTCATCCAAATCAAGGATTGGATGCTCAATTTGGAACTTGAAGCCTGCTGGAAGTAATTTATTGTAGCTGGCCCTTACAGAGTTACTGACAGAAGGATTCTTTCCTTAGCTGTAACAAACAGAGCCTTTTCAGCAGCATATAGATAAATATATAAAATCCATTTCCTGGCTGGAACAGGATGCAGGAACAGTTTTCAAATATTAATGCCTAAATTCTGCACAGACAGGCCAGTGTACAAACTAGGGATGCTTTGTGCACTTAATATAGAGAGCTCCAAGTGAAAAATTCATATTACAGATAAAAAGCTGGCGTTTCTGCAACAACCCATTAATGAATATTTTCATTAACTAGCGCACCAAGTTAATTCAGAAGAAATGAATCATATTTTCTTGATACAGGCTACTCTATAGGCTTCCTAAAGGCTAATCTGCTTTTTAAATTCAAATTCTCCATCATATGCAGCTATTTGCACCTCCTTGATCTCTGTTCAGGTGAGGAGAACGCTGAGCACCTAATGCAGGGTTAATGAAGTCAAAGCTACATGACTGGATTTCTCATGTTTGACCACATTTTGAGGGGGAAAAGCCCACTTTATGACAAGTTTTAATCAAAAATAATTGAAGAAGTATCAGAGCTTTTAGGTACATATAAATTTCTTGCCATCCTACCAGTACTAGTTTTTACATCTGTTTATCTGTGTCTTCAGGATGTCTTTCTAATCTTTGTAATCTATGGACAAACTACAACTTTCTGGGGAGGGGGATAAGGGTGGAACCATTACAGACCAAAAAAAACCCCGAACACACACAACAAAAATACAACAAGATAATCAACAGGTTATTGTTCTCCATTACTGTAGATTACTGATTCTTTGTTCATGATCATTACCCACCTCCAAAACTTTTTCATCCTCCAGACAAGGGTTTTACTACAAGAAGTCTTTCAGAAAGAAGACTTCAAATGGCTGTGGGATGTCAGAGTTCAAATATCTCATGGTTTAGAATGAATCAGTGCTCACCTATTGGTCCCTTAGGTGCTCATTTCTTCTTTATACAGGAGTTTGTTTCATTGCTCACCGCGTACAAAATTCCCTTTATCATTATCCTGATCCATTCTTTTTTGAAAACACAAACTCATTTCTTGCTGGTTTAACCTTCACAACCCCCTTTATAAGTTTTCCTTTACACAGCCCCTTGCTTTGCCACAGCAGGAAAAGTGTGATTTCTGTGGCTGTGAGTGTTTAGAGCCTGATAAAGGTGCAGGAGCATCTTTTTCAAGCTGCTCACAGTCACTGCACCCCAAAAGAGCTGCTCCAACAGCAGCCTTTGCCTTTAATTACTTCAAATGCCTGGAGGCTAATATAATATATTAGGCTTATAAAAATACATCAATACAAAGAGCTTCTCGGGGGGCCTGAGTAGCAGAAGATGAGTGGAGTCACATCAGTCAGAAATGGTGGCATGAGAATAAAAAAGAGCTCTATGAAAACTGCCTGTTGAACAAGATGATGCACTGGCTTTCCTAAAAACCATAACAAGTCTAAAATATGTCCTCAATAAAAGGAAAGAGAAATCCAGACTTCCAAGGGAACAGTGCACAATATGTATTCCTTCTTTTACTTTCACAGTGGGAAATGGGAAAGAAGATTGTATTTTAAAATATTGATTTCCATAAAGTCATAGAAAAAATATGGAAAAGAAAAGGATTTTTCCCATAATGAAAGAAATTTTTAACTGAGATTCATACACAGTTACAAATGGGAAAAAGTTAATACTGAGTGGGCACTGTTCAGAATTCTTCGCCAAATTTCATTTATTCATAAATTCAGTCTAAAATAGAGTGAAGCTAAGAACCTTTGGAAGTTTTTTGATTACTCCTTCTTAAATTAGGAAAAGACAAGTAAAGCATGTTATGTATATGTGTATAGATATTCAGATATTCAATTGTAGAACATAAATTATTGACAGTATCTTACTCTTCAAAGAGATTTCTGAAGACAGCCAGTTTTGTTAGTTTGGATTTGAGGGTTTGCTTGCAAAGGGGCCAAAAGAAAAGGGAGTTGCTCTTTCTAATGTCAATCTTTTAATGTAATTTTGGGCACATTTGGAAGTGGAAAAAACATCCTTATACATTGTGTTTTTTCCTTTTTGCTAAAAAATTAGTCTGAAAATTTTTACTAATCCTAATTGAAAAAAAAAACAAACCCTATTCATTAATATTCACTTCACTGCTGGCTATTAAAATTAACTGACATTCATCCAACAACAATTTTACTAATAAAATATCAAAATGAGGAAGCTCAGTCACCATCTCATCCATGATTTCAGCAAGACTCAGTAGAAATTAAAGCATCAGTTCACACAAAACTTGTGGCAGGGCAGGATCTAGAGGGGTGAGCCAAGAGCAAATAGTTCAGCTCCACAAGCAGAGTGGTGGCAGTAGCGTGGTCACAGCTTGGGATGCTCAGACTGGAGCTGGGAAGGAAAGTATCTGATTCCAGGGCTACTTAACTGGTGAGCTACCTCCCTAAAAGTGGATTTCTAATTAGGACAGTCAACTGTCAGTGTTTTAAGAACATTGTGTAATTACTAGGTAAAATCAAAGGTTCCAGGCACGCAGAATCATTTGCTCAGAAAAGAAAGTGAGAGGAACTTATGAGTGAGCTTGTTTTTTATTTCTTTACAATGTCATCTCATTTCATGGAGCTGGTTTTCCAAATCCAAGAGAGATTATCAATATAGCTGCTACCAGGGATTGCTGTATGAGGTAGTTATTGACTGTGTTTTCTGTCTGATGAATTGGTTGTAGAATTAAAGCTTGAATTGGGAAAAGATTTATGTATTTTGACACCAATATTGGCTCTGAAGAGAAATGTTCTTCCTCAGTTGATAGAGGAGGTCACCGTTCTTGGAATTGTTGCCATACAGTTTTGAGAGCTACTGCTATCAAAATGCCCACGTAACTTGTATTTATTACTAGAAAGTGAATGAGAATCACTTTGTGCTGAGGCATTTTGTGCTCACAGAGTGCAATTTTACTAACAGAGCCACCTTTTCATATTGTGATGTTTATCCACCTTTTCATTCAGTGCATTTCATGGCTGGGGTTGTTTTTTGCAGAGAAACAAGAAAAACCAAAAGCAAGATTCATTGAAGGATCTAGATGAAATACAGAGTCCTGGAAAAAACCCTGTAAAATACATAGGAAAAGACTGATGCCTCAGGATATGAGCAAAGCACCCATGCCCCACTGAATGGGATGAACATAAAAATTAAGCCCCAACATTTACATCAGTGCTGCCTCTGCTGTACAATATCCAGCCGCTGCGTGGATGATGAAGGTTCAATTTTACTTCATCTTGAGAGAGTTCAGACCCAGCTTTTTCACCCTGCAGGACAGCGCACTGGTCACAGTGAGGCTGTCCTCTAGTCCTTCCCTGTCCACTGGGGTCACCAGCAGTGTGATATAAGGTCCACTGGGTCAGCATGAGACCATGCAAGAGGGGACTTGATTCTGGAAATTAAAAATTAGGAAGTGAAGCAAGAGAGCCACATCCAAAAGAAAATATGTCAGACAGGTTCTTGTATAGCTGTTCTAAGGAAAAGTATCTCCCTATCTCCCCTTAAGGCAAATTGATATGTAGCTACTCAGCCACGTTATCTTGCAATCAGTGTGTTACTGCAGATTCAGAGGAGCCTGATCTGTGGCTGAATGTGAGGTGCAATCTGGCAGCACCTTCTGGGTCTGATCTGCATCTGACCCCACAGGGAACTTCGAGGCTGGGGCATGAGCTGTGCTTAGGGGGAGAATGCAAGATGGGCACATTCTGGAGAGTAGGTCTAGCAACCTGTAACCCTGGTTTTGAGGATTTTTCTAGGCCTTCTGAATGGTCTTTCATATTGGAGTCAGAATTTTCACTTTCCCACGCTTTGTACTAGAAACAACAGCTTTTTTTCCTAACTGCCCTTTGTTGGTTACATATTTTTAGGTAGGAGGAAAAAGTTGATTGACAGTTGTCTTGAGCAATGTGGTTTGGGGGGGTGGGATTTCATCCTCCAATCCACAGGCACCTTTGGAAATGTATAAAATCGAGTTTTGTAAATAAATTCGGGGCTTTTCCTGCTTTGCTCATCACCGTGCCCTCATGAAGTTCTTTTGTGTCGTGTTGTGACAGTAACCTGGAGTGCCTTAGTAAGGGAGATATCCAAGGAGTTAATTCCATAACTGCATTGTGTCTGTGGTCAGTCTATTTTTCATGTGCCTTAAATTCCCCTTCTACCTTGTTCCAGGCACTGGTGTGGAATATAAACCCGAGACTTGTGTGTTTCAAGGTTTCAACATCACGTCATGCAAGCCCGGACTGACAAATTGCTGCCACTATCATTCGGAAGGTTTTGCTTAATATTTCTGATTGTGTTCCCAACTGTGAAGTCAGGAGACATAGCAAGGAATTCAGATGTACTCCTCAGTCACCAGAGACACACTCGAGTGAATTACTAATCTCCCTAGACACCTGGAATGCAGATAATGAATTTGTATGTACAGCCTGATCATCCACCAGAACAAATCAAATCATTCCTCGCTCTGCTGTGGCAGGAGGATTTTAAAGCTCCTATTCTGAAACTCTCCTCTTGCTATTGGCATGGCTAGATCCTCCAGAGCACTAACAGCTGTGCTGCCTTTCAACAGCCTTTCCTTCCAAAGGGGAGAAATGACAAATTCAGTAACACTGGGCTAAGCTGATAAAGCATACAGGCATAAATGACAGTCCAAAACCATCCTTCAAAGCAGCAGCTGACTTACAAGTCATGATATAAAGCCCAGTGGCTTGGCTGCGTGAGATTTCTAATTGTTGTGGATTTGGTCAGGTCTTTCAGCTTTGGGCCAGCACTGTGCCAGGCTGGGACACCCAGATTTCAGTAAAAGGAGCATTGCAGCAGTATCAATGTGTCCATAAGGGATACCACGTTCCTCTAGGGCTGGCAGGATCCTTCCCTCCTCTCACTTTGAGTGATGCCAGGAGCTTTCTCTGCCTCCAGCAGCAGCCTGGTTCTTTGCTGGGGTTTGCTCCCAGCTGGGCCAAAGGACACCTGCAGCACACCAGGCTGTCCCCAGACATCACCCTGGAGGGCTGCAGATGCTGTACTTTTGTGATTTATAGAGAAGCAAACTCTGGGGATGGCTGAAGCCCTCACCAGCAAGCACACAGTACTAGAATGGGATGTTCTAGAAGTCCTTTTCCTGTGCATGGCTGTAAGTCTGGATGAAGGAAAACACCTGGCCAAAGAGGGGAGAAGTATACACTGAGAAAGTGGTGAAAATCTCCCCACTGTGCTAAGCTTCAGAGTCTGGAGAGACAAATAAACTCACATCACCAAGAAACTGCTGGGCCTGCACAAGGCCTTGAGCACACATTAGTGTCAACAGAGACTTGTTTGCACCCACAAACTGTGGGTGTTGTTGCTGTGTGCAAACAAAGCCTGCAGGATGATGCACATACATCAGAGAAAAAAGCATCCTCTGAAAGGCTTTCCAAAATCTGACCTCAAAACCCTGGTGTGGCAGTCCAGCCTGCCTCTTCTGAGTATAGAGCTGGAGCTGTCTCCCAGCTCTCGCTCCAGCTGGGCAACAACAACAAATGTAGGATTGAATTAGATCACCTCCACCCCTCTCCTTGAAAAGGGAGTTTTCAGCAGGGAGAATGAGCTGTCCAGACTTCCACGCTCGCTCAGAAAATAGAATGATGAAGACTGCTCACATTTCTTACACCTTGCCTTATTGGTCCACTTTTTTAACATTTCTTTTCTTTTTTAACATTTCTTTTCTTTTTTAACATTTCTTTTTTAACTCTCCGGCAAATTTGGCATCCTGCATTTTTATCACTGCATCACAAATGAAGGATCGTGCAGTTGAAGTTGTGGACAGTCTCCTTAGCGCTGAAGAGATAAAACTTACAGCTTTTTTCTCACTATTTTTTAATATATTCTTTAAATGTTTCTTTATGTTTCTTATTGCTGATGTGTTCTTTGGCAATGTGAGAACGTTTTGTAGGTTGCAAGTCGTGTATGAGAACAAGAGAGAGAAGAATTCAGTAGCATTTTGCTTTCCTTATATCTCAAAGAACTTAATTTCCACTAAAACTCAGGCAAGGCTCTGAGGGGGGTGAAATTGAAAGAGACATGATTAATAAATAACCTTAATAGGAATTTTATATTTACCTTTCAAGTAGCCGTTAAAGCAGTTCACACAAAAGTACCTTTTAGCCTTCCCTTAAATTATCCAGTTTTCCTGTGCTCTACTCCTAGCCCTGAGGTTTGAAAGGGCTTTTACAAACCTGTGGAAGGAGGGAATGTGGTCAGTTCTAGTGCTCTCTTTGTCTTTTTGCAGGTCCTTGTCTTTGCCAGGTATAAACCAACAACTGGCAAATGTGCAAAGACCATCAGTCTTCCACTCTGGATAAATCACTTGAAACTCAAGAGTGTTTCTTTGCTTTCCTTTTTTTTTTTGAAAGATCTTATACCAGCTTTTCTTTTCAAGTGTGTTTTGAAGAGGAGGTCATCATTAGGGAATTCTGTATGAGCTTATTTTATGTTTGTTTATCAGATCTTTTTGTAAGAAACTGCTAATTAATTGCTGATTGATTAAAATTAAATAGGCAGCCAGAATTCCCTGAAGCAGCAAGCAGCAGCTGAATCCAGTGCCTTGGGGAAGAAGCTTTTGCAGGGACTGTAGTTCTGATGAATACATTGACACAGCAGGTCAATTGCCTCTGCTCATGTGGAATTTTGTTCATTGCTCCAACACTGCTTAAACTCTGTGAAGGATACAGGTGCCTCCCTATATATTGTTAACCCCTGATGCTTCTGTCCTCACCCACTCCAGCAGTTTGCTTCTGGATATGTCAGCGTGTTGATGAAAATTTTGATTTTTATGTGATTTGCTTTGGTGGTATCATTTTGATTATTTGGCCCCGTTTACCAAATGGGGCTAATGGCAGCCAGTTAAAAATAGCTAATCTCTACGCTGTGACAAAAGATCTTCCAGGGGTAAACAAAGTTCACCTGTTAATAAAAAGAAAAACTTGGTTTGGGTTGTTTGGTTTTTTTAATCCCTCTTCAGTAGAATAATATTACATGAAGCCACTCCTTTAAGTGAGACTCAAGAGGGACAGAAACCTTTACAAGAACAGCTGTTCCTTTAGTGCAGAAACATCTGCCAAATACTCTCACGGGCTCAACCTCTTTCTTTTTGGCTTAATAGGAATTAAATCAGCACCATGCCAAATTGTCACAGGTTCATCAGGTGTCCTGCAAAGAAACTCTCTTACTAAGTGTCCATTTTCTGTTTGCAGGAAGTGTTTTGATTTTTAGGGAGGCATTGTTATCTTAAAACCAATTTAGCTTTTTATCCTAAATCCTATTCAGCCTTAAAAAAAAGTGTCCTGGAGGCTCTTTTTTTTTATTTTTTTTTTTTGCCTCATCCACTTTAAGATTTAAATTCCAAGAGGACCTAATCATGTGCTAAAACCATGTAGGTACTTTGTGAATTAAGATGTAATGATGTATATATTACATATGCAGTTATGTTCTGGTTGGATCAGGGCCAAAGTGTGTATGTGTTCACTTCCAGATTTTTAAATGAAAGTGGATAAATAAAGGAATGATAAGGCACGACACTTATTTAGAGGTGTATGGGTGATTTTTTTTTTCCAATTTGGTAACCAGGTAAAAGAATAATTCCAGAAGGTCTGACCTTAAAAAAAACTACTAAACTTTATCTCCTGAAATGGAAAGGTAAACGTGTCTCCTGCCTTCTTTCTTCTGACTTTCAGATTTAGGCAGATCACTCATCAAAATGTCACATCAAGAGAGTAAAATAAAAAATTTCAATAAGTGTTAAGAAATGCTTCTCAATTGCATTTTAAAGTTGTTTTTCTTGTTGACAAAAGATCAAAATATAGCATGAATTTATGAATAATTTTCATAAGCTGGTGTGTGCATTACTTTTGAAAAAAAGTAGTGAAATAAAATTTTTACTTTCAGATCCAGCTTTATTTTAAACCTACTGAATATTTCTCACTACTAATCCTTTTTCAGTTATATAACTTTTCTAGAATTTAAACATTTGAAATTAAATTCTCTTTTTAAGCATCTACCACAGACAATATTTTAATTTAATTTCTGATGACATACTTCTCTCATGTTTTTTAAGATGCAGATCAATGTAAAATATACTATCATGATTACCTAAAAAAAAAGGGTTTCATTTTGCTTTAGGTTTGGGGTTTTTTGTTTATTTTGCTCATTTTAGAGCCAAAAATAGAAATATGGAAAAGAATACAATGGTGATATACCTTTTCTTGTCACTGCTCATGTGTTTTTTTACAGACTAGTTATTTACTAAAGCTCCCCAGGTGTATTTCCCAGAAAGTAAAATGAATAAAAAAGCTAAGCAAGATTTTCTGTGGGGGACCACCTGGCCAGACACTTCATTTAGATCCAGAATTTACCATTTGCATCCCCAAATGCATTTATCTATCAGTCTCAGCATCAAAGCTCAGCTGGTGCAAAGGAACTGCCCAATAAAGAGGGAGAAAGAGCCAGAGGTGGGAAGGGCTGGATTGAGGATGACTTTATCGTGTCCGTATTTTGCCTTTCCTTGTGAAAAATACAGAGTTTCCAAAGTTCACTTCTTTCTGGTAGAAGGCTTGTATTTAACCTGGCTTCACAACATCTTTCCCTCTTCAGGGCTGGTCCTCAAGGAGGATGACAATGGATTACTGAAGGTTCATTAGCTCCAGCAACAGTGAACCAGAACGTTCCTGGTGGGAAAGATATTCATCAATATGATGAAGTTGTGGGATTTTCTTCAGTTTGCTCCAACGAACAAGCAGAAGATGACATGCCCAGATTTCAGAGTCTGGGACTCCTTTGTACTAAAGAGCTACTGTGTTTTTGTGTGGTTGGGGTCTTTTTTTCTAAAAGAATAATTTTTTTTTTTCAAAGCATAGAGAAGTTGTGGAGAAGATTACAACTTTAGAAATTGCGTTGTGCATGATCATTGTGGTCTTTAACTTCAGGAGTTCCTTGTGTGCTGCCAAGTGTGGAGCTGGTTTGGGAATGAATCAGGAGCTCAGTTTGTTTTAGTACACAGACACTGAGCTGAGGATCAGGGAGAGGAGTCACCAAATGCAGAGAACATTGCCCCAGAAACTGGGGCTTAGTTCTAATTTACCCACTGATGCTTTGAGTAGACAGATCAGGTAAACCAAGGTTTTCACAGGTCTTTGAGATAATTTTCCAGCTGTCTGACTTGGGAGCTCTGGTTTATAAAAGCATAAATAGCAACCACAGCTGGAGTCTCTGCAATTTGTCTTATTTTGCACACATATTTCTAAATAGCACAAAGCTCTCTGGAAATTCAGACTCTACTTCTTCAAACAGGAAATTCAAATTAATAAATGTTTGTCTTTACTCCTCTGTGCCTAAATTGTCCCTTTTATGTTGGGAGTAATACCACCTGCCCCTGTTCTCCCTGCCAGCTCACACACAGAAGGAAAGGAATTATCCTGTTGTGAGAACAGGGCTCAAATCACACCTGCAAAATGCAAAACATATGTTTTACGTGCAAAGGAGTTCCTGGCCCTCCCCATCTTAAAAGATGACAGTTGTTAACCAGGACAGAAATTTGGAAAAGTCCAGCTCTTTCGGCTGTAGGGGTGGTTTTCCTGGCAGGTGCTGGATGTGATTGCTTGAGACTGTTGAAATTAGAGCAAATCTACTGACTTTGGCCTGGGTTCAGAGAAGGGGTTTCTTTCCAAGGATTTTAATTCTTGTTTAGTGACATGGGTTGATGAACTCCTGTTGGATGCACTCTGAAAATCAAATCTTTGATTGTGAGCGGTCTAAATGGAGCTGGCTGCAATGGTTCAGTGAGACCAGTTTTTAAGCTGCCTCTGGAGGACATTTGGTGTAATGTCTTATTTCATCACCTCCTGCTGTGAAACTCAGTGCTGTTGCAAGGACCACGTAACAGACAGAAAAGGTGTCATTCTGCTGCCCTTACCAAAGTTGTATGGCACTTCATCTGAGGATCTAATCATTTTCAGAGTGGAAAAGAGGACTAAATAAGGCTCTAGAGAAATACTTCACATGTTTTAGAACAGAATGATTGCTCGTCCGTTTTGTTTAATGAGCATACTTTGTAAAGATGGGTTTGAAATACATCATTGGCCTTACCAGAGGTGAAAATCACTGGTTAATTTGCAGAACAGGTATTTGGGTAACAGCCACGTGATGAGCAACTTTTGTCTTCAGAAAGCTGAAGCTAGTAAAGAGGATTAAAGTTTTGCAGAAGTTGCCTCCTTTGTGTTGTGATGTTGCTCTTATTTAGACTAATCACGTCAGGGTATATATGACTTGTATTCTCTCATCCTATACTGCTGCTTTGCAAAATGGCTGCCATTGCAGTCTGTAAAGTTAATATCTAATGGCTTGTCTTACTCTCTGCTAATACACAGTAGTCTTCAGGTAGTGGGAGAAAGGATGGAAGGGACTACATCACTTCAGTCAACATGGGCAGGGAAAATAAATTCTATTGTTGCCAAGCATCAAATGAACAGAAGCAAAAAATAGCTGACAGCAGAATGGGAAAAAACATATGCTCTGTTTCATTACAAGCTCCAGTATCAGAAATATAAAGAAATACACTTTTCTTCCTCTGAAGCATGATGGTTGACTCCAGATATTAGGTGTAACTCCCTAAAGATTCTGCAAAGGCTTTTTGCAAAATCTAAATAAAAATGGTGCAGATCTAGCACCATTTTAGATGTGCTATTAAAACTTGTATGATTTTTTTCTGTCCAAAAGACAACATCTTTGTCTTAACCCTGTAATAGACAAAGGCTGGATTTGTAAGGTCAGATTTACTTGGTAACCGAGTTTTATTTTTACCTGAATTGTGTAATCCAGAAAGCATTCAAACCAAATACTTTGGGCTTGCCATCCCTGAGGTAGGTGTCTCTTTGTGATGAGGGGATCATGATGCTCTGATACAATTAATAAGTTGTGTTTGCAAATTAGAGACATGCAGGTGTATTTGTATGTCATAGTCACATGCCTCTTATTTTGTACTTTAGTCTTAATCCTCATGTCTTGGTTTAGAAGACAGGTATCCATTAGGGAAAGCTGGAGTTTCCTTGGAATGGAGAATGTAAACCCCCCTCCCTCTGAATCATTATAATTTTGCAATTAAGGGCTTTCAGGCAAAGATATAGGAATCACAGTTCTTTTACTAGGAATGTTAAAAGATACAAATGTAATAGTACAAATAGACAAGTAAATAACAAACAAACAAAATAACCCAGAAAATCCTGACAGAGTCAGGGACACGACCTGACACCCTGTTGGTCAGTCAGGGTGTTTGGGAGCAGTCCTGGAGAGACAGATGTGGTTCTGTTGGAGCAGAGGTGATCCCGTTGGTTCTGTTGGAGCAGAGATGATCCCGTTGAAGAAGGGTCCAGTGATGGTGAGATGAGTCTGATCCTCCTCTGGAATCCCGTGGAAAACAGGATCCCTGGTGTTCTGAGTCTCAGTTTTTATCTGGGCAGGACCCTGGAGCCCCCAGCACTGGGTGCAGCATCTCACACTGGGATGATGTAAATGTGTCCTGTCATTGCTGAGCCTCAATGGCCCATGAGCAGAAGATATCCCTGGAGGGAGGATGGGAGGTGAAAGAGATAAGGAACAGTGCCCCACCCGGTTTTATCAGCTGAGCCATTATCAGAAAGGGTCTGCCCCCCTCCCCCAGAGTAACAAGAGATAAGGAAAAAAACATTTCCCCAACTGCTTTCAGCAGATGAATATAGAATACACATTTTTGGTTCCATAACCCAAGACATGTCAGATACTCACGTTGTCTATGAGATGGTGTCCTTTTTCTGTCTGTTTTGACATGAATGACAGCTTCCTTTGCCGAAGGCCCTTAAGTGCAGGAAAAAAACCCCACACTAAAGCCTTGTTGTCACATGCAGAATGGGCCGTGTCATTTCAGTTTCCTTCTCCTCGTTCTCCGTGTCTCTGGTGGGATCCTGGTGCCCTGCTCTCTCCACTTCACTGTGGCCTTTCTTGCACAGAGCTCTGGGGGCAGTGCTGGAGTGCATTCTGCACAGATTGCACGTGCTGCCGAGGATAAATAAGAGCAGATCTGCAGGATCTGCAGAATCTGTGAGGAAGGAGGACAGGGGCTGAGGGGCACATGCCCTGTGTCTCCCAGGTGGAAGATACAAACAGATGAACAGAAGTAGAAGACATTGGCTGCACCAGGTCATTCTCCTGCAGCAACTTGTTTTCCCAAGAAATAATTGAAGGGGTGCTAGGTTAGAGCCATTCATTCACAGGTTTGATCTAAGTAGTTTGATCTAAGTATGGACATATTTAAAAGGTCATACAATTAGAGGAATGGCAGATTTGAAAACTCCCCTTTTCATTCGCGAGACGCAGCAATTCCACTCACCTTTGCTTATGTTGCCCACTGTAAATAAGCAATGTTGATGCTAACTTTTGGACCACATATCATGTTTGGATCATGTTCTGACCTGGGACCATCTGTAGTTTCTATTAGTAAAACATCTGTTTTATGCTGCAATTATTTTAGAAGTACAGTCTTCAACACTTGATATGGATCCTTTTCTCATAGACCTACTTGGAGCACACCGTGTTTGGGATGTTTAATATGCTATAGATTTTATCCTGATGCTTGATGTTCTGTTTACAATCAGTTCATGACCATCAAAGCATTTATTGAAAACATATTCAGATTTTCTGACTGTACACTTTGTGAAATTGTTTTTCACATGCTTCAGATGTATTGCATCTGCTCCCTGCAGTTTTACAGTGCAGAGAGCTGCTAATAAAATATTACTGTTGACAGTTCAGCCACAATATAAAATTCTTACAGCTGTTAGACATTTAAAGATGTTTAATTGGTTTTTAATGAGTATTTTAGTACTTAACTTTTAATGGGAATTTTTGAAATGTATTACCTTGTAAAACAAACTGAAATAACAGGTTTTAATTGTGGATGCTTTGGATACTAGAAGTTTCATCAGTGTTGCTGTGCAGCTACTGGCTTATTTTTTTAGGAGTACAGCTAAGAAAGTTTTCTAGCAAAAAACCCAACAACAAAATATAAAATATTAGCAGTAAAATATCTGATAAAAAACCCAAACCTGTGGTACTACTAGAATCAATGGAAAGAGCTGGATCTAAAATTTAGATTGGGCACGTTATGTGCCCTTAACTATACTCAGCCAATCAAACCTGGCAGCAGGATTTTGTCTCGTTAATACATCTAACCACTAAAGAAAAAAAGGACAAAAATGTTGATTTGATTTTTGCAGCTGCCCACATGGTGCCACCACTTTAAAACTGCTCAGAGCCAGCACCACCATCCTCTGCTGGGCTGTCCCTCATCCACCCAGCACATGTGGCACCCATGGGACCAGCCCAGCCCTGCACTGAGCTTGTTGGCACCTCCGAGGGCACCTGGGACAGGCAGCTGGATCCATCCCCTTCCTCCTGGGTTGTCCCAGTCTGTGGCCTTGCTGTTCAGGTCATAATGCCACATTTTCTGTGTCCCTTTCTGCTACAGCCTACACACTTATTTCAGGTAAGCCATCTGAAGAGCTGTTATTGGTTAACTGCTTTCTGCCCAGGTGGTTGGAAGATGAGAGATGTGGTGGAATCCTGCATCCATCATTGTCACCCTGGTTTTGAGGATTTTTCTAGGTCTTCTGAATTTTCTTTCATATTGGAGTCAGAATTTTTACTTTCCCACACTTTTACTATAAACAATAGCTTTGTTTTCCTAACGGTCCTTCCTTGTTTACATATTTTTAGGTAGGGGGAGAAAGTTGATTGACAGTTGTCTTGACCAATGTGGTTTGGGAGGTGGGATTTCATCCTCCAATCCACAAGCACCTTTGGAAATGTATAAAATTGAGTTTTGTAAATAAACTCGAGCTTTTTCCTGCTTTGCTCATCACCGTGTCCTCCTGAAGTTCTTTCATGGCTGGGGATAATCAATGATTTAAATTTTATTATTTTTAAAACAAACTCTTTATATATACTTTATATGTATGCTCTATACACCTAAGTACATGAAAATTCTAAAGGTATCCACACCTCAGCTATAGAATATTTGATAATGCTACTAAATTAGTAAACTTTGAAAATTACTGGAAGAGGAGTAGGTTAATCCAATTGACTTTTATGTCAGCTGTGGTCTTGATAGTAGAAGAAGCCAGAACAAGTGAAGAGTGGGTACAGGGTAAAAGAATTATCCTTCCGTTATGCAATTTCTATAAAAAACTTTCAGATGTGACTCTTTGTGTCACCTGGAGATCAGTCTCTCAATGACAATTCTTTACTTCCATTTGACTTTTAAATACACAATCAATTACATTTTATATTAGTACTATCAGGTAACATAAACTCCATAATGCATTGGAAAACAAATTCCAAAATAAGTTTACTTATTTCTGAGCAATGCCCCTACATTTTGTCTTAAAGATCATTTGGACCTTCTTTCATGGCAGTTATTCACAGAGATGTGTATTTATGCTGTGTCACCTCATGGCTACGAGAAGAGATGCAGGCCCAAAATGAAACACTGAAATATATTGCTGTGGGTGGTTTTTAAAAGACATTGATTTTTAGTCACCATCTGTCACATTGGTTTGCAGCCAGTATCCATCAGTGAGATGTGTGATTAATGGGGTATTGAAGAAGCAATGAACAATTTCACAGTTGTTTAACTTGTTTTATTTTTCCTTTTTCATTAGCATTATCATCCTACAGCATCTGTTGTTAATGTTAAGCATAATAAATGTGCTGGATATAGCATACATTGCTATCAATAGTAATAATAACTAACAATACACCACAGACTTCGGAAAAAATGAGACAAAGCCTCTCTGCCTATAACTTTTCAAATTCTTCACTGTCTTGAGGCTGTCCCAGAGCCACATGTGGCTCCTCAGGAGCCAAGGAAAGCCAGCAGCATCTGTTGTACAAACACCTCAGCTTCAGGTCTGGCCCCTGCCCTCTGTCTCCAGCTCCAGACTGTTGTTACCTGACAGGTTATCCAAAACCTGAGCATCTTTATCTGCTGAAGGTCTTCAGGCACTCCTCAGCTGAAACTTGCTGCTTATTCATAATACTCCAGATACCTAAATTAATTTTAAAAATGCAAAATCGTGAAACACATAACATTGATATAACAGCAAATAGTGATGCAATCTTATTTGAAGTCTTGTTGATAACAGATGGTATCCCTATCAAGTATGAAAGAATGAATTTTCCATTGTGACTCCATGCATCATAAATTACAAAATGATCCCCAGTTGTCCTGCCCTGTTATTTTCCTTAATGTCTTTAGTCTCCACGTTGTATGGAGCAACAATCCAACAACAGCAACAATCAAATCAAATATTTCTGTTGTCAGTTGCCCCACCTCCTTTACACTGCAGATGAATCACATGGATACCTCAGTGCTACTCAGTAGCTTCAAAAATGTCTGCAAGCCTTTGGGGTTGCCATAATTTTGGGGGATCTGGAGAACAATGCTTGAAAATATTTCCAAAGTATATTCGGACTTTGTGAGACTCATAATAGCAAATAATCTGAGATGACAGAAAGGTGGGGTTTTTTTGAAAGACAGCCTGTGAACTATTGGAACGTGCATCACTTTCTTGAACTAGAGGTGGAGTTAATCAATTCAGTCTCTTTTATAACAAACACCAAGTGTCTGGACTCCAAAATACCCTACAAAGTTACACATCTGCTTTCCATGGTATAATGCAGCTTTTACAAGTAAATAAAATATAACAGTTTTGTGTCTGCAGCTGATGGGAATTTGTCTTTCATCATATTTGGGAATCATCCTAACAATATGAAGCTGGCAAGTGCTGGGTTTTGTCTCCTCTCACAGAAAGCAAATGAAAGGCTTGTTGTTTTGCATGTGTGCATGTGTCTGTGCCTTCCTGCAGCTCACTAACAAAAATAGATTTTAAAAATTTGATACCTAGAAAAGAATTTGTCTTTATATGCCACATATGCAAAGCCACTAGAGAATGATCTATTGAAGGGACTGACATTATTGCTGATTTATGCCAGCTCTTTGAACTGGAAGTCTGTTTCACAGAAACTTCTTTAGAACAAAATTACTGCATTCCAGAAATTTCAAACTCCATAAACTCACGGAGGGCACAGGCAGCAAGTGAATGAGGCACCACTGATTTTCTAGCTCAGTAAAAGAGCAGGGGACATCAAAGGAAACCAAAGGGGGACCTATTCAAAACCCACTTCAGAGAGCTTGGGATGGGAATGGTCTGGCTGCAGGGTGTTGTGAAGCTAAAAAATTTGCATGGGGTCATGGGGGACTGGGTGAGTCTAGGAAAATCAGCTCACTAAGAGCTCCTGAATATGCAGAAGCCACGCTGGTCTCCTGGGCCTTGTGACCCATGACTGTGCCTGGCAAACCCAGCATGGTCATGGGCTCTCGTGGGTCTGTGTCCCCCTTGCTCTGCGACCCAGTTAGAGAGAGGGTGTTGAGCTTTACAGACCTTCAGAATCATCTCCTGTGGCCTTTCATCCTTCTCTTCCTTCTACTAATTCTAGATTGTGGGGAAAAACAACGATATTGCAAAACTTCCTATATGCTAAAATATGACATGATGTCTTTCTCTTGGATAGAAAAATCTTGCATTTCATACGAACGTCTAGATATTGCATATGTGGCCTAGGTTATCCTTTATAGGCAAAAAGCATCTATATAGGTGAATAATAATAGCATCTAAAACTGCTGTATGAACATAGAAACATTTCTTTTATCACATTTAAGAAATTTCCATTGATTTTACTTAGATTAACACTGAAATGCAAAAGATTGCATGCTCATAACATTAGGTATGATGTTAAAATCAGTATTTAATATAGTAATAAGGTAAGAAGAAATGGATAAAGATGACTCTGTAGAAATCAAAACTTCCAGTTATTAATTATATCAGGCCTTTTCATTCCAAGTAACTTAATTGTACAATGCATTTAAAATTTTATAAAATGGCACAAATTTTCAATTATTTAGTGTTGGCATGCTTTAAATCATACTTCTTAGCAGGGTCAATTTTTTGTGAAACTCTGTGTTAGGAGGTGTTAAAACTGCCTAAACATGAAACCTACCATTTGTGTCCATCTTGGAAGTGGTTTTGTTTTGTTTTGTTTTGTTTTTTTCCCAGAGAATATGGGGCAAGAGCTTTTCCAGGCTGTGATTCAGGGCAGGGCTCTGAATTGCTTCTTGTATCCTCCCCATCATCCAGTGACTGTAGAGGAAATTATTCTCCTAAACCTTGGCACATGGATTAAGTTTTTCATGTGAATATGCCTTTGTGCCATTTTCATGAGTTACTCCACACCATACTTATATATTTCACAGGCTAAATTGCCCTGGGTCCTACTAGTGTAAGTCTGTAAATTATTATAATCAGGATTACTGCTGAAAGGTCCATGAATCCTTCAGAGCAGGACTTTCCAGCTGTGCTTGTTCAATGCCCATCACAATCAGGCCTGATTCTTGCCTGGAATTTTTGGGCATTGTAACAATACAGAAAGTAATGCTAATAGCCTTTGGCTGTTGTCTGCAGATGCTGAACCCAGGAGGCAAGGCTCTGCATGCAGGAAGTACTAAAATACCCCATTTTCCTGGGACAGCAGTGTCAGATTGTTGAACTCACATGTTCCCAGACCAGAAGGACACAGAAAAATGCTGAAAAAACAGGGGAGCAGAAATCAGAAACCAGTGTGGCTGGAAGACTTCAGCCAATTTCTGTTTTCAACTAAGCTGCAAAAAGTACCATCACCAGTGGGATCTGGAAAATTTTGGCAGTTTTCTAGTGATGACGCTGAGTGAAAAGGCATTCACACATTTCTACTATGCTTTTTGGGAAAGTCTTTTGTGCCAAGTAAGAGTGCTTTCTATTAAGGATGTTGCAACAGCTGCTTGCAACCCTGCTCATTGAAATGTAGTCACCAGGTAAGAGAGTCATCATTTATCAGCCCCTTGCTTTCCTTGCCAGGTGTGGGAAAAAATAGTTAATGACATGTACAATGACACTTCTGGTTGGATTAGCCAGAGCAAACTGCCTCTGTTTCACACCAGGCAATTGGCATCTTTCATTTCTGGATCAGCAGAGGAAGTTCACCAGCAAGGCTTGGAATGTCAGCTACACAACAGGGCTGAAAAACTCAAAAAGGTCGGAAAAAGTTTCCACATTTTTCAAGAGGGATTCAGCCATTCTTGTCTAAATAACAGGACAGAAAATTGCTCCATTTTTTTCTCTGGATTGCAGCACACCAGTTCCTTTTCAAGCACTTAGGATACCTCTTTACCCTTGCAGGATAGAAACATTTCTCCTCTTTTCACAGCTCTTAGCAGACCTGTGCTCTTCAGTACCTGCAGGCTGAGAGTAGCTTTAGGAGCATCCACAGGAAAGCAGAAAACTTGCAAGATCAGCCAGCTGTGGGGCACCATGCACAGTTCTGAGAGTGAGCCCAAAATTCTGAATCACAGCTGTGGCAATGGTAGGGGAACTGTAAATCAGCTTCCAGAATCCTGGTTTCACTGTTGTGTTTAACAAAGACAACATTTCTCTCCAGCTTGAGACAGCTGTAGAAAACAATGTACCTCACTTTCCAGTGGCTTATACACACTTATTTTTCCTTGGCCACGTTCATTTTTGTCATCTCCAACTGTCCATGAATCTCCAACCAAAACCAAATTAGAGCTTCTCTACAAAACTCAGACAAAATGACAAAGTCATAGTTTTCGAAGGGCACTGGCAGATCCCTCTGAATTGACTTGTTTTGTTGTGGGAGTTATTACTTTTTAAGAACAGTTTCAATTTACTGTTCCACACAGTAAGACAAGAGAAGAACATCATGTGTAGGGAGCACAAAATCGTGTGAACCCTTTCTCTGACACACAGAGAGGGGCACCAGCACTGGTTACTTCATGGAAGTTGAAAGGCAATGTCTCGGCCCTAGGTAGAAAATTCCTTCTATCAGAGCTCACTACAGGTCACTCAAGGATGTTACATCAATGACATTAATGGTACCTTTATGTTTTATCCCCTCCCAGCAGCCAGAAAAAATGACCAGTTTCATTAGAAAGAGGGCTTCCAGCCCTCTTTCTAATGAAACCTCAGTCCAGCTCCATATTCTTTCTTTCAAAGGAAATTGTTTAATTTCAAAGTTTATTCCATGGCAAGAAGTCTTTGCGAATAAATGACACTTTGAATTAGTCTTAATTTTGAATTTATTTCCAAGTATGACTGAACCAAACAGTCATGGATTAGTGTTAGATACTCAGGATTCTCCTACTTTTCAGTCAAATGACATTGAAAGGGGCAACAAAAAGTTAAACAATGCTTTGATTAACAAAGACTGAAGCATACCATTCCAAAATGTTTTATGCTTTTCAGGGTTTGTTATTCTTTTTTGGTATAAATTTTTGTCAAAAGATTTATTTCAAATTTGTTCAAGCATCTTATGAAGTAAAATGGAATCTCCTTTTTGGTTCCTTTTTTCCTAGAACTTGTGATTCCAAAATCCTTGGTCCTCTGTGTCTTCATGGCTGATTGATTTGTTTCAGCTGCTGAAACAAACAAAAATCACAACTGCCACAACACAACACCAAAGAACTTCAGGAGGACACGGTGATGAGCAAAGCAGGAAAAGCCCCGAGTTTATTTACAAAACTCAATTTCATACATTTCCAAAGGTGCCTGTGGGTTGGAGGGTGAAATCCCACCTCCCAAACCACATTGGTCAAGACAACTGTCAGTCAACTTTCTCCTCCTACCTAAAAATATGTAACCAACGAAGGACAGTTAGGAAAACAAAGCTGTTGTTTATAGTAAGAGTGTGGGGAAGTAAAAATTCTGACTCCCATATGAAAGACAAATCAGAAGGCCCAGAAAAATCCTCAAACCCAGGGTGACACACAACTGCTTCATTTTGCATGATGCATTTTAATAAGAGCATATTGTCTTGTTGTATGAACATATTATGAATTTCCCTGCAGAAAAGTATTCTCATGGGAAAGCAGAATTTGCAGAGCACAAAGTTCTTCTAAACAATCCCTGTCCTGTGTCCCTATCTCGGGAGATGTGGATTTGTTTCTCTTTCTTAAGCAGTGGGTGAAGTTTTGTTATCACTCAGGTATGGGAAGCATTTTGTGGGGAGATTGTTCGGGACGGAGCAGGGAAGAAGCAGCTTGCTCTTCACCTGGGCAGAAATAGCCCAAGCTTGAAAAACGGAGTCAACTTTAACAAATACATTTAAAACAAAACCAAATACATTTAAACAAATAAATTTAAAACAAATACATTTAAGCCTTCTGATACAGAGTCCATGAGTCCTGTTTCACCGCTCTCGTCGCGACCATAAATGATGATGCCAAGACCACATTGTCTGAGGTCATACACTGTCTGGAGATATCAGTAATATTGTTGGGGGTTAATACAGACTGCGAGTCCAGCCATGCGTTTTCTCGGTGTTTGTATTTATGGGTCTGAACTCATTTACTAAATAGTCCAAGAGTAAATCAGTAGCAGACGATATAACTGCAGATCCTGAGTGGCTCTTTCATGTTCATGCTACTGGATGTCTCTTCCTGAAAGGACAGGAGCGTGCTCCCCATCTGGGGACTTTTATGGACCAGACCATATTTGATTTTTAAAATATCTGTAATTTTGCATAAATGCAAAAATATCCTAGCAACTAAGCACCTAAGCACCATTGGAATAAAAGCATTTTATTTCTTACCAACAAATCATTGTAGAGCCTGCATCACCAACTAGTAAACAGACTGAAATCTATCTTCAAACTCTATCCTTTTTTTTAAAGTATAAATCCTGCCATCTTCTTTCTTTTTAAGGGGTGCTTATCTGTTATAGAAAAAAAGAGCTGGAAGATTTTCTGCTTTGAAGATACATCCATTTTGTTTGCATGAATCCAAGAACGTTTGGAACTTCTCAAGGCTACATCAAAGAGTTTATCATGTTCATGCATCAAAAAGTAGTGATAGAGATGCACTTTTACGAGCAAGGCCTGTAGCTTCATTTTTGTCTTTATATTTGAATATATAAAGGGATTTTCAAAGGGAGGAAAAATTACAAGCAAAGCCAATTTTTCAATTTGTCATTAAAATGACTTTTCAATTCAACTGAAAATTAAATACATCTATCTAAAATAAAGGATTCCAATTAGGAAAAAAAAAAAAATCCCGTCAGTTCTATGATTAAATTAAGCTTTGAAGAAGAGTAAACAATTTTTTTTCCTTGAGAGATGAAAGAATATTTCATCTTTCCCTTTAAAGAAAACCAAGCTTTAATTGTCTCTTAGTCCAATCCATAGTCTAAAGAGGCCATGTGAATGCAATCCTGTGACACCCTGCAGTATTTATCAAAGCTACATTATCCTGTCCTCTGCCAACTGACTGCCTTGTGAAGACTTGTTACCTTTGATTCTTTTCCTTGAGAGGGTTACAGCCACTAATCTCCAAAGCCTCTTCATCCCCAAGAGAGACAACACAAAACTGACTGAAACAGCTCGGAGTTTCTTTTTTTGTTCTCTCATTTTCCTTTCTCATCCATCACAACCCTTCCAAGTGCTGCCAGTAGTATTTGCATTAGTGATGGGTTAGTTGGTTGGTTCAGGCAATCACTTTCAGTTTTATTATCTATTGATATTTATAAGGGAGCATTAAACATCTGATCTCAGTTGACACATGGACACTGAGTGGACAGGCATTCATTTTGGCCACAGTCTCTAAGCCCTAATGTTGTTTGAGATCTCATGACCTTGGCGGAAATTCTGCCAGCTTCCTCAAAGTCTGAAGGAAAGGCAGTCCTGGAAAGCTTGAGTAGGTGCTCAAAGTGCTTTCCCAGTCCTGCCAGTGTTCATAAACTGTGTTTGCAAATAGAAATTATAGAACTGAAATTCTGGAATTATTTGTTGGGCTGCAATTAAATTGTAGGACTTATTTTTGCAGGATATCTCAGTGGCCAAAATTACTAATGTGAGGGTTCTTTTACTGCTTAGTAAGCACAACAGTTCACATTCTGCTTTTAGCTTGGGAACCTGTAATCCACTGGCTGGACATACCTCCATTATTATTGTCAATAAGCTACCACTGTTACTCACTGGTGGAGACCTAAAAGTTGAATAAAATGACCTGTGGTGTGATACTGGCAAGAGAGTTACTCTATCCTCATGTTTATGTCATGATGTCTGTTTATATCCATCTCTTTATTTGTGTGCTATCAATGATAATGTTATCATTACCCTCAGATCCACTCTAATAATATCTTTTCATATAAGATTAATAAGGATTAATTTAATACACATTTAGATAAATAAATTAATTGAATTACACTGTAAATGAAAAATCTAACACATAGCTAAGTTTCAACTCTCCAGAGAACAGACACCACAGTGATTAATGCTATAATTATTCTCATTTTCCATGTCATTGGGCACAGAACTTGTCACTCATTATCACAGACATGCAGTGTGGTGATAAGTGGACACAATGCATGAGTCTCAGCTTGTTTCACACTTTCTGCTCCCAGCTGAATCTATTTGTCTCCTCTGGAAAATCTCGATTCAAAGGTCTAGTTCTGAAAATCTTGTTACTGCCAAGAAGCAGCAGATGAATGGCATATCATGATATTTTTCTTGTCTGCAAACTTTTGCTAATAGAAAAGTAAAATGCCAATGATGTTTTCATTTTTCTGATTGTCTTCACTTGCATACTGGTTTCAGGGCTGCTACCTGATCATTGTGGTTGGCCAGGCTACAGAAAAGAGCTATGTACACTCACCCTGGCAGCCTACAAGCCTAAATTCTCCATTCCCACTTTTGCAGGTTAAGGATATCCTGAGTTTCCCTGGACACTCTGAAGGAGGATTCCAGTGGAGACAGCTCAGTTTATATGTGATGCTGTTGTCTGAGGAAGCAGCTTTGCCTTTTTGAGTCTTCTCTGATGCACCACCCCTAATTCTAGTCAGAACAATACTGCTGGGGCTGTAATTCCTTGAACACCAAACCTCCAAAACAGAGAAGGTGACAATGCACCAGAAGGTTGTAGATTAGTCCATCATTACAAATTCTTGACAGGTTTAGATGTAGCTGTCATGCTTGTGTGTATTTCTTTGACTAGCCATGACATACAGTCCCAGCACTGCATTCATGTGAGCACCAAGGGGTGCCCAGCAGCCCCCAGGCATTCACTGCAGGGGGAAAGAAAATGTCCACGTGCTCCAGGACTCCAAAGCAGTGATTACCTGGGATGGAGGTGGAGTCTCCAAGGCACCTCACTCTCCTCTTGTCCTGTTTTGGCATGTCACAGTTCCTTTTTGCACTGTGTCTGGGATTCCTGAAGGTAAAACCACAGCCTATTTTTCTGCCTCATAGAGACAAGGCAGTTTAACAGGTCCATTTTCAGTGAAACACTATTGTTAAGGGAATTTGGTACTTCAGCTGAAGCAGTTCTTGGACCTTTTCCCCTGTCCTTTAATAAATGAGAGTACTTAAGCTGGTGATCAGTCATAACCTCTGATGGCTCTGCACAAAGATCTTCATCTATGAGGTCAACTAAAGTGATAGCTTTATACAAGAAGCTCCTTTTAAGTATGCACTGAATTCTCAGCTGGAATTACGGCTTATTATGAAAGGTTAATATCACTTTGACTAGAGAGCTGGATTTGTGTCAAATTACTTGCAGAGTTTCAGACTGCCAAATATCTGCTACAGAGGGGTGGACTTCCCTCAAATGCAACACGAGTTTATTTAGAAAAAACAATCATTTGTGAAAACATTTTATTAATATAAAGCAGAAAAGCTTAAAGATGCGATGTATATGTTCCAAGCTAGTAAACTCAGTAGTTGTCCATTAGGCTTAAGTGTACCCAAGATAACACAGAGGAATGCAGTTGCATCTCCATCTGTCTCGTGTGCCTTAGGATTCTAACAAAATCTAACTTGGAACACATTTTTGGCACACAGTACTGAGAGGAGAATAAAACTACTCCTGGTAATTGCTGGATGTTTGTACCTCCACCCTCTGTCCTAACACTTGTCACGGCTGCAGCAAGGCACAGTACAGGCACATCTTGTAGGGACACCAGTCTGGCAGGAATTACACAAGCTCCATAAACAGCTCAAGACAGCAGTAAAAAATGTGTAGCATTGTGTTTGGCTTGAAAGAGCATCGTGGTTTGGCTGCAGCTGGCAACTAAGCACCAGAAATCTGCTTGTTCAGCCTTCCCCCAGGCTGTATGGGGGCAAGAAAATTGGAAGGGGAAAAGAGAGGAAACCTTTTTGGTTGAGAGGAGTTAATAATAATAATAAAACCAATAATAATAAATATAAATATATAAACAAAACTAACAATGACAGCAATAACAGTAATTAAAAAGAAAAATAGCAGAGATAAATAACACTCAAGAAAGACGGATGATGAAAGTTAAAGTAATTGCTCACCACCAACTGACTGATGCCTAGCCTGAGCAGTGAACTCCTGAACAACCTTCCCCCTGGCTTTATAGAGTGATCATGATGGTCTGGAATATCCCTGTGGTCAGCTGGGGGCAGCTGTCCTGGTTGTGTCCCTTCCCAGCTCCTTGTGTACCCCCAGCCTTGTCTGGTGGGGTGGTGTGGGAAGCAGAAAAGGCCTTGACTCTGTTAAGCACTGGTCAGCAATAACAAAATCATCCCTGAATGACCAAAATTGTGTTCAGCAGAAATCCGAAACGCAGCCCCAAAACAGTTACTGTGGAGAAAATCACCTCTACCATAGCCAAAAATACTGCAAATAGTTGCCCAACAGGCTCAATCAGTTCAGCTACACCCAAGAGAGTTCTTGAGATCTTGTATTTTTTAAATGCAAAAAATGAACTTCTTACGTGGATTGCAAGTTATTCTTACTTAGTCATTTAGCTTAATTTCATCTTCCATCAAAAACTACAGACATGAGGAAAAGGCTATTGACCACATTTCACTGCCCTCATTCAGGCTGAGCTTGTCCCACAGTTTTCCTCATTTGTCTTTACTGACCTGCCCAAGAAATGGGTGAGCCCACAGCACTGCTGCACAAGCAGACTCAAAGTCAGGGACAAGTTTCCAGGCAGAGTTTTTATGTATAACATGCTATTTCTTCTTAAGGTCAGGGTTGTTTTTTTTTTTTTTTAAATGAGCAGCATTGCAACATCTTGGTACTTTTAAACATGGTCTCACCTCCTCCTTCCCCAGCACAAATGGATTACTAATAAATCGATTATAAAACATAAACCCTGTTCTTTTTCATGTGTGTTTGCCTGTTCTGTTTGTTACACATAAAGCCCATGGCTCCTACTTAGCTACACTCCTGCAGTGAAGATCGATAATGACATCAATTACCAAAGGACATTTACCCATCCAGAATGAACAAATATTTGAATTTTTTTTTGGCAAGCGCTGTGAGAAGCATTTCTCTTTTAAATTCTCTGTACTCCCCTCTAAAAACGTAGGTTAATTCCCTGCAAAGATAATGACAAAATTAGCTGGAAAATGCCATTACAAGAATGTCTTACATTATCTAGTGACCCTCGCTCCTTAGCTCACAGAGTACAATCAAAAAGAGGAGTTTTCAGACACTGTGCTTCTAGCTTTTCCCATCTGTTAAAGAAACATGCAAAAATCTTCCCTTAGAGCCTCTAACATCTTAAAGCACCATTTCATGCCAGTGATAGTTGCTGTGTGGTCCCTCACTGCCCCCAAATCACACATACAGAATGATAATCATTGTGCTTCTGCCTGCATTTCAGATTACAGCCGGGTTCCTACAGGGAAAATCCTCCCTGTTTGTCAAGAAAATAGATCTAGGTTATGCTTTCTGTGAAAAAGTGGGAGTGAAAGCAGTGGGGGAACAACGCAGAAGACAGAATGAGCTTTAAAGTGCTTTTTGCAGTGGTACAGTTGTGTGTGTCAAGCCTCAGACATATTCTGACATGACTAAACCATCCCAGGCTCAAATATGGCTTTGCTCATGGCAGAGGAATCCATCCATTAGAGTCTGGCTTTAATATTAATTTTAAACTTTTTAAGACCCATGATGGGAAGGTTACAAAGACCAGCCATGGAAACTTGCTTTAAATTGAATATATAGATTTATGACTAAAAAAATGCACAGTCACATCACTGGTAATGTATCCTATTTGTTCCTCATTTAAGAAAACGTTATAAATTCCAACTGTCCAGGACCAGAGACTCTTTCCACTTTTTAATAAATACAACATCTGAAAGATCAATATCTGGAAGGTTTCACAAGTTTGGATAAATGCATGAAAGATTTAGTACTTATCCAGAAACGGGTACCCAAGCAAGTAAATCAACTGTTTAGCGTGACAGTGTTTTTATCTTTTTTTAATTATTTATTTTGAGGGCTGCTTTTCTCATTCATTTCTGCAGCTGGGTTAACAAGCATCTCATAACAGTCCTCTGAAGGCAGCTCCGTTAATTCATGTCAGTTTTTAAGACATGAATTAACAGAGTGGCAATCCACTGGCTTCTCCCAGCCAAAGCAACTCTGCAGCTCACCTGTCTGGCCACAGACCATCTGTGAAGGGCAGAATGGAACCCTCCTCATTGATGGAGGTGAGTCTGAGGAACAAGCTGCAGTGGCCTGGCTTGTGCTGGTGGTTGGCTGTTCAGAAGTCCTTTCAGTCAGATGTAAAATCACACAGAAGTGTTACCCAGCACTGAGAACTGGAAAGAAAGCAGTGGGTTTCAGCTAAACAAGCCTCCTCAGATAGCCTGAACATCCTGACTCGGTGGCAGGGGATGTTAAAAGAGCTCTCATTGAGAGGTAATGTCTGAAAAGCTCTGACAACATTTTCCAAGGTGACTGCCAGAAGCCTTGAAGGATTTTTCAAGCTAATATATAGAGATAAATCTTGTAGACATTTTCTGTGTTCTATAAATAATTGCAAGAAGAAAAATGTAGCTAGTCTTTTTTCTTTTTGGTGGGTTTTTTTTGTTCCTCCTCTATTTTTTTCTCACAGTAGCGTGACTAATGCCTGCTGGTGATCTTGTGGTAATAACTCTGTGCCAACAGCAAGATGATAAAGGTGAAGTCAGACAAATAGACCTTCTCTGCTGTCTCTGTGTCACACAACAGTGTGAGGCACCTTCCCACCAGCATCAAGGTTACACAGCAGGACTACCCCATGTCAAACTCCGTCACTTCTCTAGTCAAAGATACACTGCTTAATCATTTTACACAATTTAAAGCGGCTCTTAAACCATTATATTGACCTTTGTCTGTAATATGAAGACACTAGAAGACCAAAATGGAGTGCAAGGACAGAAGGATGGAGAAGACAAGGTCCAGGACTGGATCCCCCTCATAACCAGTGATGGGGGAAGTGCTGAACAGCTGAGACTCACTGCAGTTCCAGCTGGTGCTCAAACAGCTGAAAAAGTGATGAAGAGCTCTTGAAAAATGTGAGATGCTCAACCAGCTGCAATCCTTGTACAGGGGAGGACTGAGAGGATAATTTCATAATCCCATGGATCCACAGCTGTCTTCAGAAGACTTAACCTCTAGGAGCATCCTTTCCCTGATACAAAAACAGTCTGGAGGCAGAGCTGACCCTACAGCTTGGGCATTGATCCACATCTCCTTGGTAAGATCTGCAGGAGGATGGCAGGAGCAGCAACAGGGACACTGTAGGACCAGGTGAGGTATCAAACTCTGACTGATGAAAAGTTTCCTCTCAAAAGCGATTTTGATGTGAAATTAAGTTTTCAACAAAACAGTTATTTTGTAAGTATTGCCTGTGCTGTGCAGGCAGCTTTGGTTTCTTTACTGCATGAAAGAACAACTTTGAAGTTTGTCACTCAGGTTTTGAGGGTTTTTCTGGGCCTTCTGATTTGTCTTTCACATTGGAGTCAGAATTTTTACTTTCCCACACTTTTACTATAAACAAGAGCTTTGTTTTCCTGACTGTCCCTCATTGTTTACATATTTTTAGGTAGGAGGAGAAAGTTGATTGACAGTTGTCTTGACCAATGTGGTTTGGGAGGTGGGATTTCATCCTCCAATCCACAGGCACCTTTGGAAATGCATAAAATTGAGTTTTGTAAATAAACTCGGGGCTTTTCCTGCTTTGCTCATCACCGTGTCCTTGTGAAGTTCTTTCGTGTTGTGTTGCAGCAGAAGTTTATATTTTTGTAGCTAAAAATATGCCGAGAATCTTATTTTCTGGGTGTTTTAACTGAAAAATGTATTTTCCATTAGGAAAAAAAAACCAACCAAAATTTCTTTTTTCTGCTGTCTATCTTCTACTTTACAACACAAAAAGTAAATTTATTTGCTTTTCAATGTATGTCTAAGCATAATTAAAATAAATGCAAAATAGTCTGAACAGAGTTTTTGCCTTACTTACAAAAAAGGCAAAGAAAATAAGCCTTCCTCCTTATTTTATGCAAGAAAATAAGTCTTCCTTAAATCCTATGAAATGCTATGAAATTGCCAGCCTCTCTGTTACCACTAAAGGAAAGGGATCACTTTTCTTGGTAATACATTTCACATTTTCCCTTAACCTTTAGACGACTGGATTACCCTGTGACTTTTCTTTTCAGAAGTTATTTAGATGCTGGATAGAAATGGCTTCAGTTTGCTGTTCTAAATGTTTCCATATATAGAAAACGAATCCATCTGGTTCTGATCTGCTTTCTCTCACTGTCTAAACATAAATTATTTTTAAATTTTTGACTTTTT